>MU843908.1:0-14966 GCA_030867255.1 Colletotrichum somersetense | reverse complement strand
AAAACAAGAAGCCGAAAAGTATTCAATACTTTTCGTTCACGTGACCATTCACGTACGTGAAACCCATCCATTCATCCGTATATCCAACTGTCCGTTGTTGACTAACTCCTCTAGCGCCTTGTTTGGCGATGACTTCATGAATCTATCTGCCGGGTTATTACTGCCTTGAATCCATCGTATCTTGTAGATCTCGCGTCGCTCGTACGACTGGCGGAGTGCTATGATATCTATCATGAGGCGTTTCTCCTTTGTGGTGCCAAGTTTCACAAGGCACTCGTAGAGGGAGTATAAGTCGGTACAGAGTATCGTGGGTATCTGTAGTAGCTTAAGGCGGTCGGTAATCATCGCGAGAGTGGTGCCTATCGCGTGGGCGACGTCAGCACCGGCGACCATCCCGTAGATCTCAGAGGCAAGGACGCTTCGCATAACCCGTTTACACTTCGTCAAGCTAAAGTAGACGATGTTACCGGTCAAGGTGAAGCGGTCGCCGTCAGCGGCGTCTTGCTCGTCGACTTGCTCGTTAGCAAGGACGACGATAAATCTAAGTTGTAATGTAAGGTCGTAGTTATTCGCAAATAAGCCGTCAACAAACACAAAAAGCTTAGCGGTCGTAAGGTCAAGTAGTTAAAAAAGCAAGCCGCAGTCAAGGTTATCTATTTACCATTTAATTCAGCAGTTAAGGCTCTTAATCTCCTCTGCCGCAGGCGATTAGTGTTATGCTGCAACAGAGTAATCAAAGCAAGCCTCAGGCTGGCAGATAGAAGCAATATACGCGCCGCAGGCGCGTTGCTAGACGTAATCTTGCTAGGCTGTAGGCAAATCCAGGTCGACAGGCTGCAGCTTCTTGCCTTGGTCCTTCTGGCAAAGGGTAAGCTTGCCGTTGCTGGCAAGTGATAACACGCCGCCGTTGAAGGTGATAAAGTTGTCAGCGGTGAGCAGTTGCTTAGGTTTCGCCGTAAAAGTGGCCTTCTCAAGCTCCTTCTCCTCTCAGGCGGAGAATTTCTCATCTGTAAGGCCGATGGTATCGTCCGTCTGCATGCCAATAAGGCCGAAGTTCTCGTTGTTAGGCGACGAAATAAGCAGGCAAGGGTCAAAGGTCGACGTATCCATCTCAAGGTTTTCTCTGTAATAGCTGCTGTACGTCGCCCACCAGTGGGTGCCTGCTTCGGCGATACCGTATAACGGCTTCAAAACGACCATAATTGCGTTGCTAGGGTAGAGGTGGCAAATCTCTATAGGCAGTCAGGCGAGAATAACGCGCTTAAGGGAGGTGGCTGATTAGGTGTACGCTTAGGTGATATCGCGTAGCCAGAGGATAAAACCACGTTGTAACAGTGAAGGAGCGAGGGCAAGGAGCAGTCGCTGAGCCATACGTTGGATAGTGGGCGACTGCGTGAGAATAACCTCCTTGCTGTCGTCAGCGTATCCTTAGATAACAAGTCGCGATTTCTTGTAGGGCTTTTCGTTCTTGCCCTTCACCTCGCGTACAAGTCTTGACTTAAAGATCTGAATCCCGCCATGGGCGTTCTTGTCGTATGTGGTGATGTAAAATACGCCTCGGTCAATAAGGCCTTTCACCTCAGCTTGGTCGGATTCTTTAAAGGGCTTGCCTAGGGCTGTAATAACGCCTTTCTTGCGTAGCTTGATGGCAAGCGTGTAGTCGGCTTGTTCTTTCGCCGTGAGGAAGGCGCCATTGAAGGTAGGGTGTATCTCGGCGATAAACGTTGTTGGCGGGTACTTTCGCGGTCGGCCGCGGCGCCTTCTCGGCGGTGATGGCTCTTCGCCGACAACGATAGTATCGCGGATTTCCCCTGTAGGCTTGTTAACATCAGGACCGGGGTGGTCGGTAGGCGTGCTTGCGGGGCCTCCTTGCGCTTTCGCGGGTTGGTCGGTAGGCGTGCTCTCTGTGGCTGGCGGCTCTAGTTAGAGCTCTTCTTAAGTGTAATATAGTTTCACTACAGTTACATAAAAGTCCCTTAGTCCTCAGGGTAACTTGACGGTGCAAGTGGTGCCGTTGTTGGCAATAAGACGGAAGGGACCTTGCCACCCATTTTTCTCGCGCCATACGCGGACGAGCGATTGAAGTGGGAGTGCGACGGTATCAGTAGTGTCGGGTCCGTTACGTGTGGCCAGTGCCTCGCGTACTTGCCTTTTGGCGTGGAGTTGTCGCACTGCGGTCATGGCTTTCTTCACTGCTTCGGCTTGTTGGGCAGTTGTGGCGGCGGGTGGTGAGTCCTCGGTGATACAGGGGTATGCCCCAAAAACAAGAAGGGTAGGGACAAGGCTATCTGGGCCAGCAGTATCGTTAATCGATTTCACCGCCAATTGCAGGGCAACTTCGGGTTCAGTGTTGCTCTCAGCGCGGATGATATCGTAGGCGCGGCGGAGGGCTGCGTGATATCGTTCAACCTTGCCGATACTGTGATGGGCCTTGATGGGCGCCTCCTTGACGTCGATGGATAACCCGCGGGCGGCGCGTTTGAACTCGGCCGCGTGAAAATTCAGGCCAGCGTCGGTAGTTATCTAATCGGGTGGGCCAAGATATACGTTAATCCAACACATTCACAGAGCTTCCCATATGTGCTCAGCGGTGACGGATTACAAGAATCTCGCCGCGTTAAAGGCAGTTGCTGAATCGACGACGTAGAGCACTGGCTTGTTGCCATTAAGGTACATCACGTTAACAAGGATTTTGTGGTTGAATTTGTAGTCGTCGTGTAAAGTAAACTTGAAGCGACCGGGGGCCTTTAAGTTAAGTTAACAGTGGCGGCAGTACTTATTGATCTCTTCGATCGCCGATATCTCAGTGGTGTTACCCGTACGCTCCAGTAGTTTATAGAGGCGATGGACTGACGGGTGGCCGAAGCGACAGTATATTTGGCGTAATTCAACGTCGGTAAGGTGTTACTCCGCAATTATTCTTTTGGGTGGTTCCAAAAGCATCCACAGGTGACCCCATTTCCGAACAACTGGTACGATGGTATCGCCTTAGATGAGTTGGTTGGCAAGGTTGTCGAATTTCACGCCGATATGGTCCATATCTCGCAAACAGAGGAGAAATAGCGTATTGGAGGTCATAACGTAAAAGGGTAGTTAACCAAGTGGGGTAGGTACGTGAATCACACCGGTGGATTCAAAGCACTCACCGCTGCCAAAGCGAATATTCGCTTCGCCAGCGCGGGCGATATCCAGTGGTATCTTGTGGCCAAGGTGCCTTTAAAGGGCGAGGTATTGCCGTTAGCCGGCTGTAGATACTCTGGCTGCCCCAGTATCCAGGATAATACCCTAAAAGGTCGTTACAGAGTAGCGGCTGTTAAGGGTAAAGATATCGCTGTTTTTAGTGGATTCGACGTGCTCCTCCTCGTTGCGCTGGTTTACACCAGTGATAGCGTAAAGAGTTGCTTGGTCACACAATTTCGAGAAGGTAGAGGGACCGTCAATTAAGCTCTTACCGAAGAAAGCAGTAGACGTGAAGAACGCGGTATCTTCGTGGTCTTCGTCGTCTGGTGGGTATGGGTCTTCGTCGCCACTTGCTTCTTCGAGATGATTCGGGTCGTCGCCTTCGTAGTCAATGAGAAAGTGGCTGAAGGTGGCTCGCGAGGCGTTGGCGAAGTAAGTGCTTTTGTATCGGTCGAATGAAGCCCGTCGTTCTTCTCGTGTATGCCGTGTTGACCAACAACCCGTTTTATTACAGACGAAGCACTTTTTCTCTAAGTCACCGCGGCGTGGGTTCTTAACGTGGTTGCCTCGCGAAGAGCCGCGTTGTCGCCAGGAGTCTGCTTGGCGGTTACGTTGACCGTTGTACTTGCGGTCAACCCAGTATTGGTCGTCGTCAGGGGTGGGTTCGGCGGCGAGGTATTGTGCTCTCGTTTCTCGGCAGAGTAGGGCGTTCGCCACACCGCTGCGTAATTGCGCGCAGAGGCCGGTGAACGTAGCCGGTAGGCTGAGCAAAGCCACTAAGCACTCAGGTATACCGCTACAGCAAGTAATAAGTTGCTAGCAGTATTCCTCATCCTTAGGTAGACCGTTGCGCGTAGTTGCCTTGACGAGTTGGTCGACCTTCTTGATGAGTAACTCAAGGACCTCGAGCTTGCTCTTGTCGGGGTTCTCGCGAGCAATTGAGCCAAAGGAGGTGCGGCGGAGCTCGCCGAGGCGGGCGAGGTGTACCTCATCGCCTTCAAATCGTTCTTTTAGCTTTGCTATAAGACCGTCAAAATTAACTGCTATCTTGCGTAGTGAGGATAAATAATACCCGCATGCGTCACCTTACAGCATTACCATCACTGCTGCTCCATAGTGCTCCTACAATATACCTATACAGACACATAAGTCGTAGAAAACGGGGAGTTTTGAGTCGATGGTTTCATACGGGCCACCGCTGTACTTTGAGCTTGGGTCATCGGAGTACAGCTTCATGAGGTCCGTCAATTGCTTTGGAGACGGGCCATACGACGTTGCTGCCGTCAACAACGATTCTCGCAGGGGCTTGGTGGTTGCAACGCGCAGGGCGTAGACCGACGCGGCAATACAGGGTTTTGGCGGTGATAAGGCTAGAGGCAGGGGTGTAAACAATAGGTTATTATACAAAGTCTCGTAGGTTGTTGCCGGCAAGTTTTGCAGAGTAAGCGCCTGTCGTATATATAGCAGTATCCTTTAATCTTTAAGATCGTCAATAAAATCGGGGTCGTCAAGTCGTTAGCAGAGCTCGCGTAGTGATCGCGCAGCTGTTTCGATCATTTCGTCGTTCCAGACGACGCGTTCCTCCTTGTAGGTTGTTTCGTATATCCGTCGAGCGATTGACGCGTTCTTCCTCCGATCGATCCAGACTCCTCGTTCGACAAGGCAGTCGCGGAGTTTGTTTACCACATCGCGGTGTAACAACTCAAAGTCGTCGATAGACCAGTCGAAAAAATCTTCTTGGGCTCGTGACCATACTTCACCGCCCAGGTAGTCGTTATGCTTGTACTTGCCGATATAATAGGCGGCAATAGTGGCGAGGGCAAGGCTTCGTTATTTTGGCGGAAGGGTACGTGGAAGGTCCGTAATATAGTTATCTCCCTATCGGGCAGGGATAATATACTTATAGAGGGCTTCTGGTACTGGGTACAGGCAGTCAATCTCTGCTGCTTGCTGTTTCACGTTAGCAGGTTGCTTGTATTCGCCGTATTCCTCCTCGCGTTAACCGTGGTCAACCACACGGGACTCGTTACTTACAAGCTCGTCGTGGTCGCTCATCTTAAGGGCTTACTCGTAGTTACCTTCCGTTGGCCTAACTACCTCTCGAACACGTGCGTTTCCCCTGGCAGACCAGGGGGCGTATACGTTTGTTAGGGGATTTACCGCCAGTAGTACAGGTAACTGCGCAGACTCAGGTACTTAGGAAAAAGCGACTCAGGGTCAAGCTCATAGATAACAGTGCCGTCGCGGTAGCAGACTTCAGTGGACTTTTGCGCTTCTCAGGTGCAGATATCTCCCACAGTGCTGCAGGGGCAGATATAGCCTTGCGCTGCTGCAGGGGCAGATATGGCCTTGCGTTACTACAGAAGCAGATATGGTGAAGAAACTCGATGCCTTCAGGTTGGCAGACTTGAATAACACTTGGCAAGAGCGACTCGGGGTCTAACTCGTTGCAGCGCCAAGTATGGCCTTGATGAAGACGGTGCGTTGGGTGCCGTCGTATTGGCAGACTTGAAGAGATACTCAGGTGAAATACTCGCCGTCGCGGTGGCGCTTAAGGAAATAGAAACTCAGGTAAAGAAAAGAGTGCCGTCGTATTAGCTAAAGTAAAGTTGCTGTCAACAGCAAGGAAAATAGATATATAAGAAGGAGAAAGTAAGCAACTAGATATCGTAGCAAGGGAAGGAGGGAGGCAACAAAGTGATAGTTACCAATTGACCGGTCGATAATTCGACTATTAGTTAGCACACAAAGTTAGGTGTTTTTCACAGTCAAGGGGTGACTTCTCACAGAGCGACGAAGTCGGTTAGTTACGTAAAGGACGTAAATTCGCGCCGCTCTCTACAAATCGAGGGGATAAGTTACCAGGTAACACGAATCAACCCGTAATAGGCGTGTAGCGAAATCGACGTTGTAAGGGTATTCGCGGCGACGTTTTTCGGCAGTTACCTACTCCAGGCCTCGCAAATAATCAACAACGTAAATAACCTCTTCTTGTGAAGCCTTACTAATCTGCGGTAGATATCACCAAGTGGTTACTAGTGAAAATAACCACTGATCAGTGTTGGAATCACCAGGGTTGGTGATACGGTTAACCGTACGTATCGGTGGCTGTGACGAATAGTAGGGGTAACTTGGTGGTTCTCTATTATGCGTATCGAATAGAAGGAGCTATCGCGGCTGGCCAGTTGCGCGGCCAGCTATTATCCACCGTAGCTTGGGTGGATCCGTCGGAGGGCCGGAGGCCCAATGGTCCGGTGGTGAGTTATCGGGGTTAAGCCCCATAACTCCGATAGCTCGGCGATGGTCAACATCGCAACACTCTTAATTCTAGATAGCTATAATAGCTATAAATTAAATAAATTTAATAAGTATTATAAGAAAAAAGTAATTATTACTTTATATATACCTTTTTACTTATTATATAAGCTTTAGTCTTTTAATATTAGCTGTTTTAGCCTTTTAAAACACTTATATAGTAAAAGAATTAAGAAAATAATATAGATATAAACTATATATATTATTAAAAACGACTTTTTTTCTACCTTTAATATAGTATTTTTTTCTTTAATAGGTAAAAATAATATATAAGCTAGTTTTTAATAGGTTAGTCTTATATTTTTTAATCTTAAAGTTATTATTTTTTACCTAGATTTTAAGCTAAAAACACTAATACTAGTAAAGTTATATCTAAATAGCTTAGTATTATAAGACCTAAAGATACTAATAATAGGATTAAAAGATATATAAGGCTTTATCTTATTAAAAAAAAGATTAAGGACTATTAAGATAGTTTACTAATACTATTATATAAAGTAATTAACTTATAGTTAAAAAGTATTAGTAAGTTAGTATATTAACTTATTATTATTAAGGCTTAAAACTATAGACTTTATATAGGGATAAAGGTATTTAGTAAGTGCTAGAGGGCTAAAAAGACCTAAATATATCTTAAAGAATTACTTAATATAGCTAAAGTAGAGGCGTTATAAAAAGAAAATAAAGATATTAAAGATAAAAGTAAGGAGACAGTTTAAATAGGGGGTTATATAAAAAGTAGTAAACTATATATATAATAATATAGTAATTATAGAAAAATTAAAGATAATATATAAATATATAAGGTAGTTTAAGATAGCAGTAAAGAATAAAGAGATATATAGTTTTAGTTAATTTTATATAATATAGTTAAATTAACTTATTAAAATAATTAAAGAGTTAGTAGACGTGTACTACTTACTATATATACGTTAAAAGATGTTTTATTTTGAATATAAATATTTACCTATAGCCTAATTAGACTAAAATAATAGCTATTTTAACTAGTAAAAAACTAAAACGTAATATTTATTTCTAATACCTTATATAATACCTAGTACTATAGCTAAAACAGTTATAATAAGCTTAAGATACTAAATAACGCTACTTTATCTAGACTTACTTCTTAAAATAGATAACTCTCTAATTAGGCTAGCTAGTATACTAGAACTTTACTTAATACCTTTCAAAAGCCTAATATAATTATAGACTTTAACAATAATAACCTATATATACCGCTACGTCCTACTTATATCTAGACTAGCTAGTACCCTTTCAAAAAAATACCTCTACCTATTAACGATCTTTAGGCCTAACAGTAAAAATACTTTTAAGTCTTATAAATCTTTTAAGATTAAAGTAAAAAGCTTTATATATATAAAAATCTATTATCTAGTTAGCCCTATTAGCTAGATTATAAAGTTAAAGTCTATAATAGTATAAATATACTATCTCTTAAGTTTAAAGGCGCCTCTACCTTTAATAGGTATAACGTTATAGACTTTTTAAACTAGTATAACTCTCTTATAGACCTTTTAAGATACTTTGATTAAGATAAAATAAAGTCTTTACCTTAGTATTTACCTACTAAATACTAAGCTATAGTTAAGATTAAAATAAAGACTTATACCTAGCTTAAACTAAAAAAAATACCTACTTAAGATCTATAGACTACTTAATTCAAAAGTTACGCTTTAGCTTAAGAAAAGGCTATATAACCTACTTAAAAGTAGTCTAATTAAAAAGAAATTACTAAAAGAAACTATTTTATAACTTTAAAAAGTTAAAAGTATTATTATAAAGGCTAAAGAAAAAAAAACTAGTTATAGGTAACTATAAGCTTATAGAACTTATTACTAAACAATATAATAAAACTACTATTTTAGCTATAGTCTTTTAAATATAGACTACTTTTATCTAGTTAATTAAGAAAAGTAACTTTAATAACTTTAAAAGAATTATATTATCTTAAGTTAGCTAGAAATTATAAGATAGAAACAGCTATATAAACTCTTTTTCAATAAGTAAAGTTTAGCTAAAATAAGTATAAAACCTAAAGCCTTTTTATAATAGTAAAGTTAGTATAATAAACTAATCAGGTTAGATCTCTTATAGCTAAGGTTAGAGATATTTACTTACTGTTAGTAACTAGTATTAAAGATCTAGTAATATCTATATAAAACCTAGCTTTTTTAGTATTTTTAAAAATAAAAGAATAGCTAGATATATCCTTATAGGTATATATAGTTAACACTTTTAGGCTACCTTATGATATCTACTAGTACTTATAGTTACCTTACTAAGGGAACGTAACTCTCTAGATAAAACCTAGATTTAAAAAGGCTATTCTAACTAATAGTAGTATAATAGTTATAATAGTAAGTATTACTAAAAGTACCTTTAGCTATTTAAAGATAAAAAGGCTAGTCTAATTATATTAAATTACTTAGTTTATAAGTATATTGTCCTATAGGGACCATTAGTATCTATTATAAAAGTCTTAGACTTTATTATTACTAACTTATAGCGTTACTAGTAACTAGATAAACTGTAAGTATTAGTAATACTTATAACTATAAAGAATAATATTTACCTTAGGGTACTTTGCTCGACTTAAAGTAATAATCTCTAAATCTTTAATATTTACCTAATAAGAGTAAGTGTAAGTATTAATAATACTTATAACTATTAAGAATAATATTTACTCTAGGGTATCTTTTTCTACTTGGTGTAATAAAATCCAAATCTCTATTATTTACCTAATAAGGTAAGTAATACTAGGTTAAAAGCTTATATATAAGGTCCTTAAGCTTAAATAAGCTTAAAACAACCAATTAAAGGTTAATCTATCCTCCTACTATAGTTATAGTTAAGATAAGACCGGAATCTAGAATTCCCTTAACCTTAACTATAGTAAAACCGGAATCTAGAATATCTGTTAACTTAGAATTCTAAAATCTAGATATCTGTTAATATGAAACCAGAATCTAGAGTTCCCTTATATATAAGTTAAGATAAAACTAAGTCTTAACTGAATATAGGTTTATACTAATTTCTAGTTAAACCTAAAATATATTTTCTAAAAAGGAAGATATTAGTAAACTAAAAAGAAATCTAGTTATATATACCGTCCCTTTTTCCTCCCTTTAGTTTTTAAAAATACTATTACTATTATAATAATTAATTAGTTATAATAGAATAGTAATAAGACTACCTTTTAGCCTATTTACCTTATTTTACCTCTTTATTTCCTTTTTCTATTAGTCTTATAACCTTACTTAAATAGTAGTATAAGATAATAGCTAGGGGCACTTAACTAGGTAGGGCTTAATAGTAGGTATTAGTGTATTGTAAGACTTAAGCTTGCTGACTACTGACTGGTAAGCTTATGTTACTAGTAAAACTCTACAGTAAGGCAGATTCGCTAGAACCTTAGCGACCTATCGCTAAGCCTACAGTTATCTATATAATCCTATTATAATTACTCCCCTCCCTATATAACTTTATCCCTAAAGTTATTATATAATATTCTTTAATTATTAATAATAATAATAATAAGATATTATCTTTTCTTATTAAAAATAGCTTTATAGTCTTTTTATTATTAATTAATTTATCCTAATATTTTTAATATAGCGGCCTTATTATTATTATTCTTAGTATAGGTATACTTTATATATTTATTTTATAATATATTAGTAAATAGTTACTAGGTTACTAGTTAATATATTAGATTAAGATATAGATATATAAGGTAAATATAATATTAGCTAGTTATCTGCCTTACTTTCTTCTGCCTGTTAGTTACCTAAATAAAAAGGTTTTTCCTACTGTTAGCTACTTATTTCCTTTTTTCTCCCTCTTTATAACTTAATAACTATTTTATAATATCTTATTACTATTAATAACTCTTATAAGCTGTTATTCTTATAACTTATTTTTTATTTTTTATTTTTAAATTTTTTTTTACGTACCTAGTTATTATAAAGCTATTACTATAATATTAGTTATCTCTTATATTTAGATAATATTTTCTTATAAGAATAGCCTTTATAATAGCTTTAAGGGTCTAAAAGGAGATATCTTTTATATATAGTACTTTTTAAATATATATTAAGATATTAGTAACGTTACTTATATTACTAGTTACTATATAGCTAAGTGTATTATCTATTAGATTAATAAGAAAAAAATTCTATAGTATATTGCCTTTATATTAGTAAGCTTTTATTAATAGTGTTAATATTTTCTTTCTACTAGGTCTTTTAAAAACTTTATAGTATTATCTAGTATATTTAGAATATAATAATATACTATTACTAGCTTAAAGATAAAAGTAACCTTAACGCTTTAAAATATAGTTAAATTTTTTTAATTTTTACCTATTATACTATTATATAAGAGTATATTAGTAATTATATTACTAACCTATTAATAGGTAGTTATAACGTCTACCTTAAGTAGGTAACTCTTTAAGAGCTTACTTCTAATTATAAATATCTAAATTTAATAATCTAGTTAATAGTAATTTTAATAATCTCTTAATAATCTGTCTATAACTAACTTATTAATAGACTAGCCTACTTAATACTAGTAATAAGGATAAGATTTAATCTTAATTTAACTTTTTAACCTATATACTTATATAATAATAGCTAAGTCTATACTTTTCTATTAGTAATTAATAACCTTAAAAAGTATAAGTTTTATACCTTTAAAAGAGATAAAATTAAGTATATTAACTTTTTTTTAAAGTTTAAAAAAAATTACTATATAGTTAGTAAATACTTAGTAAATAATATCTTTTTTTATATTATTACTATCTATAGTATTAGTCTAATTAGTTATAGTTATAATACTTTAACTTTTTTTAAGTGTTATACTTTTAAGACTAGTTATATTTTTAGCAGTTAGGATAAAAAGGCTTTTTTTTTATCTAACTTAAAGTCTTTAGATATAATACTTTTTTTATTTCCTTTTAAAAAGCGTTATAAGTATTATTATATTAGTAATATATTAGTAAGTTATCCTGCTTATACCGCTATTAACGCCTTTAATTATAACCTTATAGTCACTAACTATAACGCTATAGTCTTTAATTAATATACCTGTCCTCTTACTAATAAGTAGGTAACCGCTTTATAAACCCTTACTAACACACTTAATACTACTACTAATAAGGCTAAAGCCTATAGTAACGTTTTTAATAAGGAAAAGTTTTTATAACTTTTTAATTATCTTAAGGTTTCTAATAATAGACCTATTAGCAGTAGTCCTTATAGTCTTAATAGTAATAACTTAGTAATTCTCCTCCTTTCAGCCTAGTAGGTAGCTAACGCCTAAGCCGCCCTTAACGATTATTATAAAAGTCCTAATAGTGCCCTTTTTATATTTATCTTTATAAAGATTACTAAGCGTAAGGTAAACTTTTACCTTACTAGTTAGGTATATACTGCTATATAGGCTTATAGTATATATATTAATCCTAAGGGCCTTATAAACTAAAAAAGTACTACCTATAGTATATATAAGTAGCTTTTTATTACTACTTTTAACACTAGTTATACTGCTAGTATTAATATAATTAATCTTTTAGATCTTAACACTTAAGTGTAGTTTTTTTTACTAATTCTTTAGTAATAGTTTTATATTAATAATTAATTCTTTAGGGTTTATATAAAGCGTTTAGTATAAATAAAAAAGGTTTTTAAATAGCTTATAATAAAATTATATTTAGTAAATAGTTACTAATAGTATCTTACTTATTTTACTTCTTATAAGCTGTTTTTTTTTTACTTTTTATATTTTTTTACTACTTCCTTAACATCTTCTAGATAGCTTAGCGGTTTTAAAGTGTTATACTTAATAGGTTATTTAGCCTATTTAACTAGGTATCTAAAGTTATCCCTACTGTTTTAATAGGTAATAATTTCTTTTACTTTCTAGATATTATTTTTTAACTTTAGTTTAAAAAGGTTTATAGAATTATTAGTAATCTATTAGCTAGTTCCCTATAGTTTTAAAAAGTTAATTAGAAATATATTATATATTTATCTATATAGTTTAGATAAGTATATATAATATATTTAGATATTAATTCTTTTTATAATAGCTACCTTAATATAGTATAGTATTAGCTTTTTATTTTTAAAGTGTATATTCTTTATTAAGAGCATGATAATCTCTCTATAATAGAACTTTTTTTATTAATATCTTTAATTATAGTAGGTAGCTTATAGCTTAGTAGCCTTTACTTACACTTTTACTATCTACCTTCTGACTTTAGTAATTTTCTTAATTTACTTTCTTACCCCTTATACTATAACTTTACTATTAGGTATATATTTTATACTTTTAGGGTAATATCTATATAACGTTATAAAAAGGGATATTCTAATAGTAAAGTGCTAGCTATTATTATATATAAACTTAGCTTTATCTAGTTATACTACTTATTTATTTGGTAAGCTGTTAGTATATAGTTATAAATACTTTTTTAATATTTAATAGGTCTACTTTATTTAGCTATCTGTCTATAGGTAGTATATAGTAGATAGTTAGTAATATATTACCTTTACTTTTATAAATTCTTTTTAAAATAGGTTAGTAAATACTTTATTTTTATTACTTATAATCTTTTTTAATATCTTAAACCTATATTCTACCTTTTTATATAAGATTCTTATTATCTATATTATATTTAGTATCTTTAGGGTAAATATAAATATTATAAACTTAATTATTTAGTATAAGATAACTAATATATAGTTATATTTAGTATTATTATTATAAGCGTTTAATAATAAGCCTATAATAAAGTCTATAGAATTTTTTTAAAATAGGTATAATAATAAAGGTAGTATATATAATTACTTATATAGCTTATACTAAAAGACTATAACACTAAAGTAGTATTTACAGCTATTAATATACTACTATATATTCTAATTAAATGTTTTTTAATAGAGCTTCCTTTTAATAAAGTTAAAAGTCTTTACAGCCTTTATATAACCTACCTTAAGGTTATTATAGTGTTAGTAAAAAATCTTTATTTTTAAAGATTTTACTTATAAGATTATTAGTCTTTTTTTAAAAATAAAGTGTTTTTTTTATTAAGAGTATATATCTTAGATTTACTAGCTATACTATAAGCCTTTACTAATTATTATAAATAAAACTTATTTTTAGCTTATAGTTTTTTAATAAGTTTTTTTTATTTTAATTATAAGATTTAGTATAAATACTATTTTATAAGTTGTAAGCTTTTTTATAAGCTAATATAAAATATATTACTTTAGTATAATATCTCTAGCTTTATTTAGTTTTTTAGTTATTTAAATAACTTTTTACTAAATATTTAATAACTATTTTTTTACTTTTTAGGTTTAAGTTATAATAATAGTAATTATTACTAAGTAGTTAGGGCGCCTTATAACTTACTATTAATTAAAAAGAGAGGATTTTCTACTTTAAAAGCTATCTACTTTATAGCTAGAGTTATAAAGTAAAGCTTTTACTACTTATATATATATATCTATAGTTTTATTTTTCTTTTTAAGGCTAATAATCTTTTAGTATATATTAGGTAGTAGCTTATTAATAAATTAAAGTTTTTTATTAGTATAAAAAAAGTCTATATATAGTATTTTCTTTTTTATATAATATAGCTTTTTAAATAGTCTATTTACTAGATTTACTTTTTTTAACCTATATTTTAAGTTAAAGTTAAATACTAATACCTTATATACCTAATAGGTAAGCCTTTTATAAAAGTCTTATATAGGTATACTAATAATACCTTTTAATACTTAGTAATCTATTAGGACTATAAACTTCTTTAATAGCCTTTAAAGGTAATAAGCCTAGTGCTTTAGTCTTTTAATAATAGCTAATAGCTCCTACTGTTTTATAGCTTATTACTACTTTATATTATTAAGCTTTATAACTAATAAGTAACTAGTTACTATTATCTTTTTACTTATTATAATAGGATAACTATAATAGCCTTAATAGATATATTTATCTTTATATATATAGTATATTAAGGATTATAGTATATAAGCACTATTACTAATAAGAAAGTAACCTTTAGGTAATTAAAAGCTATATTACCCTTTTTAGTCTATTTAAAAGTATATAATATTTTTATATATCTTTTTAATATAGATATTATAGGTATTATAATACCTATATACTTTAAAATAAATTTATAGTAAAAATTATAAAATCTTAAGAATATTTAGATATTTATTATAAATAATAATACCTTTTAGTTAGTATTTACTTACACTTAAGACTTATCTATTTTAACTTTATCTAAAGTAATTATATACCTTAAGAATTTAACTCTCTTTTAGTAAAAAAAGTATTTTAATACTTTTATAAACAGCTTAAATATTTATAGCTTTTAGAAAACCTTTATAAGATCTTTTATATACTACTCCCTTATAGTAAAGTAAATTATTAATTTA
>MU843907.1:0-15055 GCA_030867255.1 Colletotrichum somersetense | reverse complement strand
TTTGTTAACTATCTACACAAGGCAATTGTACGTGGTCCAGTTGCGAATATCTTCGTAACTGGGGGGGTGTGTCGCAGGAGGTCCTGCACAGCCTCTGTGGCTGGGGCAACAGTGGCTGGTGGCCGCAGTGCTCACACCAACGCTATTACTAAGCGGTCTTCTCTGTATTTATCTAGAGACCGGCTACCACGGTCACTCTTAGCCTTGGTTAAGCACTTCTCACTATAAAGGGTCAACCCTACGCTCCTTGCCTGCAATAAATACTAAAAAAATTAGTCTTTTTATATTTTTTTTAATTCTTTTTAAATAGACTTAAGCTTAGTAGTAAAAATAAATACTATAGGATTTTATATTTTTTAGTTTTAAGCTTAAGATTTACTTTTATTTTTATATAGAGAAGCTTTTAAGTTATTTTTTACTTTCTTACTTTTTTTTCTTAATAGTTTATTTTATAAAGAGTTTTAAACTATTATTTTAAGCTATAAGGATTTAATATTAAAATACTTTAGTATTTTATTTATATTATAGGATTTAAGTCTTTTAAAGTCTTTCTAGCTTTTACTTTCTAAAGTAGATAGTAGTTTTTTTTTATCTTTAGAGATAAAAAAATAAACGTATTAACTAAAGTCTATTTTTTCTTAGTCTTTTTACTATAAATATTTTATTTTATTATAAATCTTTATCTAAATAGATTTAATAAATACTTTATCTTTTTTTACCTAGAAATTAATAGCTTTTTTATAACGTTTTAGATTTTTTAGCTAGGTTTTTAAGTACTTTTATAATTTTACTATAAATAAATAGCTACTTTATAGCTATTAATAAGTTATTAGCAGAAAGGCTTATCTAGCTAGGGTAAGTAATTTATTTAGAGATTTTTAATATTATAGGTAAATAGTAGTAAGCTAGGCTGTATAAAATAAATCTAATAGAAAAAACTAAAGTTACTTTAATAATAATTAGAAAGTAGATATAGATAATTCTATTTATAATAATAAATAATACTTTTAGCTTATTTAGGTTTTATAAAGTAAGACTAAAGTAATAGAGAAAAAAACTAAATATTAATTTTATTTTATTCTATTTATTAGGTTTACTATAAGGAGTAAATAAAGATTTTATCTTACTATAGTTTTTTAATATTAAAAAAAGGCTAAACTTATATTTTTATATTTTACTTTTTTTCTTTTTATTTTAAAAAGTTATTAATAAAGACAGCTTTTTTAAATAGTAATAATAGTTATACTACTATTTATTATACTTTAGTATAAGTATATTAGTTATAAATTTAATACTTTTTTTTTTCCTAATAGGTAGGGGATCTACTTATAAATAGTAGAGGATTTTAGGCTAAACGGCTAAATAATTCTCTAGGGATTTCTAGAGAATTTATAGTAAACAGGTAGAGAATTCTCTACTAATATCCCTATAATTTCTAGGCGGCTAACTAATAATTTACCGGTCTATTAGTCTGTATGTAATCTAGTAGATTCCTTAGGAAACAGAGATTCTATAGCGTAATAAGAAACCAGCTTATATATTTATTTTACCTATTAAAGTAAAAAATACTACTTTAAAGATAGAAAAAAAGTCGTCTTTAGTAATATATATAATCTATATCTATATTATTTTCTTAGTTTTCTTACTATATAAGTGTTTTAAAAGGCTAAAACAGCTAATATTAAGAGGCTAAAGCTTATATAATAAGCAAAAAGATATATATAAAGTAATAATTACTTTTTCCTTACAGTAGTTATTAAATCTAGTTAATTTATAACTGTTATAGCTATCTAGAATTAAAAGGTAATAAGTACCTTTTATATAAAACTTTATATACTATATAAAGTGTTTTAGTTAATCTAGACTAATCTTATTTATAGTCTATCTGTTTTTATTTAGGTAGATATACTATATAGCTAGGAATTTACTATTAAGATATTATAATAAAAAGTAATATTTACCTTTATAATAATATATAAAGGTATTACCTAGCTATCTATATATACACCCTAAATAATAAAAAACTATTCCTAATTACTAGGCTACTTTATATAAGGCCTTCCTTTATAATTAAAAGTTATAATAACCTTTATATATAACAGTATTTCTATTAGGAACCTAATTTTATTAAAATTATAAATATTTTAATCCTTTATCTCATACTTTATAATTATATTTTATATAAGTGTAAACCAGCCTTATATAATTATAGAATCCTTAGCTAAGGCCCTCTAATAGTTAATTTAATAGTAAAAACGTATTTTAATTATAGTTATTATTATATAAAGTTCTCTACCTATTAGGGTCTAACACACGTTGCGTTATATACGTTAAGGAGTTAATTAGCTATATATTATATATCTTCTTATTATAAGAGGAAACCCTTAATTAATTAGGTTAATAATCTTTTTAAGAATTACCTCCTCTTCTAATATAGTTATCTTTATTAATTTTAAACGTATCTTAGCTTATATAACTTATCTAGTACGTCGATAATAAAGTGTGGTTTTAGGCACGTTATAGATAAAGGCTGCCTTTTATATAGATAGATTTTAGTCTTTTTTAATAGCTGTAATTATAAAGATAGTTCGGTTTTCTTAAGAGGAGGATTCTATTATTATATATAAAGGGAAGAGTATATAAAGATAAAGCTAGTAGAAATAAAGTAGATATACGCCACTTACTATAATACGCCACTTACTATATATATACGTTATAGCCTTTTAGTAACTAACTTATAATATATTCTTTAAATACTTTTTAATATT
Source organism: Colletotrichum somersetense (assembly GCA_030867255.1). Taxonomy (NCBI): domain Eukaryota; kingdom Fungi; phylum Ascomycota; class Sordariomycetes; order Glomerellales; family Glomerellaceae; genus Colletotrichum; species Colletotrichum somersetense. The sequence continues at coordinate 12,287 of MU843907.1, read as the reverse complement.
TAATTTAGTAATTTATTAATAAAAAGCTATATAAGCTATTTTTATAATTATTAACTACCTAACTAATTACTAGGTGATTAATAGACTAATAAGCCTATATTACTATTACTAATTATTAACCTTAGTTATACTATTAATAGAAACCCTACTATTAGATTATTAAGTATAACACTTTAATTACTTTTATTAAGTAAGTTAACCTTAATACTTACCTAATAATATAATAATAAGATATCTATACTATAAACTACTTCTACTTTATTTAGCTTTAGTAAGAGGAAGCCTCTAGCTACCTCTATATATAATCTAAATAATAAGATAAGGAATACTAAAGTATTAAATAAAGAGCTAGGCTATACTTAATAAGCTTATAATATTATTATAAGTTAAATAAAAAAACGACTTAAATATAGCTTAAATATAAAGTATAATTAATAAGCTTAGAAGTAAGCTTAAAAATAAAAGTAGTAAAGTATATAAACTTTAATCTATAGTTACTATAATCCTTACTAAACTTAAAGAGAAAGAAAAAGAGGCTACTAAGCTTAAAAAAGATAACTAAACCCTATAAGGGGTAGCTAATATTATTATAACCCCTATAAAAAGATATAATAAACTTAAGCTTAATTTACTTAATACTTATAACGGCACTAATAGATAGCTAAAAGGATTTCTAATTTAAGTATATACCTATTAGACCTTTTATATTACTAATTTTAGAAATAAAACTAAACAAGTTATCTATATAAGAACCTTTTTAAAAGGAAAGGGTTTCTTTTAGTATATGCCTTATCTAAAGAAATTTCTTAAAAATAGTAGAGATCTTATAATCTGCTTTATTAAAATATAGTATATCTTTAGAAGTATAACCGGCTTTATAGAAGCCTTATAATCTTTATTTTAAGTCCGTAATAAGAAATAATAAGCTAAATATAAGCTATTTAGCCTATAATAGACTAAGGTAGCCTTATACTATATAGCTAAGTTTAAAAGACTTACTGCTAGACTTAATATTACTTAAGAATCTCTAATTTTTATATTTTATTAAAGACTTAAGAATAACGTTAAAAATAAGATTATTAAAATTATAAACTTACTAATAGACTTTTTATTTTATATTAAACTTACTATTAAAACTAATACCTATCTATATAAATAATATAAAGAAAAAAGAGAGATATAAAAGCTAAATACTAATATAAGTAAATAGTATACTTAGAGACCTAAATAACCTAGTTAGTAGAATAAAGAATAAAATAGTTAATAGTAAGTATATAATTACTAATCTAATACTTCTTATAGATAATATATAACCCTAATAGACGTTAGTATTACTAAGAAGTAAGATAAACAGCCTATATAAGACCTTAACACTATTAAATATTTTAACTATAAAAAGATAAAACACTTTACCTAAAACTATAAATAACCTAAGCGGCTTTAGAATAAGCTACTTTTTAAAAGCGCTAAGAAAGCTAGTATAGCCTAGAAAGAAATCCTCTATATATAACTTATATAGACTACCTACTATAATAATAACTATTCTATATATTAAGATAGTAAGGAATAAGTAGGATAATACTTAATAAAGCTTAAAAACAAAACTATAGCTATTATATACCGATATAGTAAAAAAAAAAAAAAAGGTAATAAGCGTATAAAACTATAAGATTATTATAAAGCTTATAGAGATATATAACTAATTGTTAATATAACCTTTTAACCTGCTTAATATTAAGAAATTAGAACTAGTAGAAAAACGGTTAGAATAATAGATAGCTGTCTAGAACGACTATAATAAGCTTAAGGCGCTTAATAAAAACCTATTACGCTAGATTATTAAAATTATTATAGTTACTAGAAAATAATAACTTAAAGAAGTCTAAAGGTCTAAAGAATAAAACTAATAACTAATTACTATACTTATTTAAGTATAAGACGCTATATAAAACTAACTTTAGAAACTATATATAGTAAATACGTTAGGAATTATTAATAAACGACTTTAATAGTAAATTAAGGCGTAAGGTAGCTATTAAAAGTGATATATACTTAAGTAAGACGTAAAAGGAACTACTTTTAAAAGAATAAAGATAAAGACCTAACTAATTAAGATAGTTACAGTTAAAAGAAAAACTATAGCTTATACTAGGCTAAGACGATAAGAAAACCTTAAAAGTAATAGTAACCTTTATATAAGTTATATAGTTAGATAACTTCTAAATAAATATAATAAATAAGTAATTTATAATATAGTTAAGACCTTATAATCTCTATATAGTAAAGTAAGATAGTTTAACTAGAAGGTTAAGTATAAAATAAATCTTTAAAGATAACCCTAAGCACTTATATAAGCCTACTTCTACCTTTATTAGCTCTTACTATAGAACCTTATTTATAATAAATCTATAGATATCTTTACTACCTTTAAACTTACTTAAGAACTTTAAATAAAGATATATAAAGTACTGACTTAAATAAAAACTAGGATTATAGTAGTAAGAAGAAAAAAAAAGACTATTATCTTCTTTTCTTTATAACTTACCTACTAAGAACCTACTTCTAAAGACACTATTATAGTAAAAGAAACCAGTTTAGATAAAGAATTAAGCTTTAAGGAAGATTTAAAGAAAAAACCCTTTAAATAGAAAGCTACCCCTTTAAGTAAAAGAGAGAAAAAGGTAGCAGAACAGTTAATAGAAATAACTTATATAAATCTAATTCTTATTAAGTAACCTAAAGATAAGGCTTAATATATTTAATATTAGACTAGTAGTTTACTGTTATTATTACTACTAATAAGTACTATAGAAAAGAACTATAAGAAAGGCCTTTTCTAAAGCTATATTAAAACTAAAGGTAATATATTAACTTAAGAGAGGATATATAACTATACGTTTTAAAAAATATAAATAAATACTAATAACTAAGAACTTAGCTTTTTAAAAATAAAAGGTATTAATATTAAAGGTAAACCTATATTACCTAACTATAAGATATTTAAGTTTAAAGACTATAAACACTTAATAATAAAATACCTACTATATAAGAAGGAATATTAAGCTAACTGTATATATAGTAAATATATAATCTATAAGGTAGCTAAAAGGATTAACGTATTTTTATAATAGACTAGGCCTATATAAGGCCTTACTGGACCCCTCAGCCTACTATAACCTTAACTAGAGTACTAAAGCCTATAGCGCTAAGTATCTATTAGCCTATACAGTATAGACCTAATTAGACTACTAGTTAGCTTAGATTAGTAGATTTTCCCTTCTTTCTCTTTATCTTAAGATACTTATAATAGTCACTATAGCCTATTATAAATATATATACCTTAGAATATTATATTATCTTAAGATTAAATAAAAGTATTAGGATTCTTTAGACTAGACGTTTAGTCTGCTAGTAAGAATTAATTAGAAATACTATAGCTTAGGCCTTAATATAAGCTTTTACACTATAACAGTGTTTAAGAAGACTATAGCAATATATTAATATAGTTTAATTATAAAAAGATTCTAGTAATAAAAATAACTATTAAAAACGCTAGATATTAGACCTAATTAGTTTAGACTAAATTACTTTTAAAAAGGTTAAAAATAGTAGACTACTTATTAGTCTACTAACTTTAATAGTGCCTAGGTTATTTTATCTAGCTAGATTTAAAATAATCTACCTTAATTAGAAATAAAGCTAAAAGAAATAGATAGAAAGGACTTTAATAGAATGTAGTGTATTAAGGACGTTATAAATAAAAATAAAAAGTAACTAAAACGCCTTACTATCTATAGAATTATAAAAGTTAATTAGAGTAGTAAGTTAATTAGCTACCTAACTATAGGAAATATAAACTATATAAGTAAGTAAGTAAGAAGTATAGTAAGAGTAAATTTAACTATTATAAGAAGCCTTTATCTAGATAAAGTAGAGCGCTATTATAATAATACGTATTAAGTTATTTATACTAGCTACTATAGTAAGTATCCTAACGCCTACCTCTAATTAGATTTAAGATATTATTATTAAGTATAAGAAACCTTAAATACTTAACCCTTTAAAGTTTAATAAAACTTACTAAAGGTTTTAATAATACTTAAAATAAAAAGTAAAGCAAAAATTAATAATAAAGCGTTTAAATCTAAATAGGCTATATTTATATATATTTACTTAAGGCTAAAGAAGACTATATAATCTATAGCTAGTATATACTATACTTAAGGAGGAGCAGACTATTAGTATAACACTAATTAGTTCTTAAGCTACTTAGAGAACTACTATAGAGACCTAAATGTAAAAGCCTAAGCTTTAGCTAGACTATATCTAATTAAATAAAAAAGCTATAAAAGCTTTATAGCTTTTCTACTTAGGTTAAAAAAAAAGCTAGTGGAAAATAGAGAGGCGTTATAAAATAATAAAGTAAAGATAAATTACTTAAAAGGCGTATTAAATAATACTTTTTATAATAATTTAATTAGTATAATTAGTATCCTTTAGATCTATATTAAAAACACCTATTTCTTCTTTAATATTAAGTTAAGGCTAGATAATTATAAATTATTTAAATATTTAAAAAAGACCTAGTAGCGTCTAACTAGCCCTAATTAGGTTAGGCCTAGGTCTCTTATAGCCTTTAAGGAAGATAAAATAGATTAAAAACTTATAAAAGTTATAAAGGCCTAGTTATCTAGAAGATAAAAAGACTAAGGATAATATTAGAAATATAGGGAATCTAAATGTTATAGTTATAGTAAGAAAGGATACTTAAAGAGATACTACTTAAAAAAGCTAAAGTCTATAAAGGCCTAAAAGTTAAAGCTAAAAGACTATACCTTTATTAGGAAATTAAAACCGTTACTAAAGGATAATACTAACTTAAGCTTTATAAAATAAAGTAAAACTTACTTTAATTAGACTTTTAATAAGTTAGAAAAAAATAAGTTTTAGTAAAAAGTATAGCTAAAAGAAGAAAGTAAGAAAAAAGGAGTAGCTTAATAGAAAGACTATAGTTAGTAACCTCTTTTTTATTAATATAAGAATTAACTAAACCTCTTATATATATACTTTAGTTAATTTTAGGTATTTTATATATACTATTATAAGTTAAGCCTATATTAGAAAACTTTACTTATTATATATATAGATTAAGCCTTAAGCACTTAAGACTATAAATAAAGTAATTTTTAATATTATTATAACTATTACCTATAGTATATATATATAGTAAGTAGCTTATTATAGTAAATAGCCTACTTTTTTTTACCTTTCTACTTTTTCTATAAGTTAATTAAGCTATAATATATAAAATTAATTAAAACTACTTATTACTTTTTTTATTACTATTTTAAACTACCTTATAGCCTTATATATTATAACTAGTCTTTTTATAATTACTATATTATTATATACTTAGTTTTCTACCTTTTATATAAGCCTTCTTTTAAGACATTTTTTTATCTCTATGTAACAGGCTGGGCCTGTATAAGGCCTTGTCAGACCTCTCGGCCTACTATAACCTTAACCAGGGTATCAAAGCTTACAGCGCTAAGCACCTAATAGCTTATACAGTATAGACCTAATCAGACTGCCAGTTAGCTTAGATTAGTAGATTTTCCTTTTTTTCTCCTTATCTTAAGATACTTATATATAGTCGCTATAGCTAGTTATAAAATACTTTACCTTAAACTGTTATATTATCTTAAGATAAAATTAGCACTAAGATTCTTTAGACTAGACGTATAGTCTGTTAGTAAGAATTAATTAGGTATACTATAGCTTAGGCTATAGTATAGGCCTTTACACTATAATAGACCTTAAAAAGGCTATAGTAATATGCTTATACAGTTTAGTTATAAAAAGATTCTATTAATAAGAATAACTATTAAAAACGCTAGATATTAGACCTAATTAGTTTAAACTAAATTATTTCTAAAAGGGCTAAAAACAGTAGACTACTTATTAGTCTACTAATTTTAATAGTGCCTAGGTTACCTTATCTAGCTAGATTTAGGATAATCTACCTTAATTAGGATAAAGCTAAAAGAAATAGATAGAAAAGACTCTAATAGAATATAGTATGTTAAGGACGTTATAGATAAAGATAAAAAGTAACTAGAACGCCTTACTGTCTATAGAATTATAGCAGCTAATTATAGTAGTAAGTTAATTAGCTACTTAACTATAAAAAATATAAACTATATAAGTAAATAAATAAAAAGCTTAATAAAAGTAAATTTAACTATTATAAAAAGCCTTTACCTAGATAAAGCAAGGCACTACTATAATAATACCTATTAAGTTACTTATACTAACTACTATAATAAGTATCTTAATACCTATACCTAATTAGACCTAGAATACTATTATTAAATATAAGAAATATTAGATCTTTAACTTACTAAAGTTTAATAGAATATATAAAAAGTTTTAATTATAGTATCTTAAAATAGAAAGAAAACTATATAAAAATAAAAAGGCTTTTAGATTAGACTTAGTAGTGTTTACCTATATCTACTCCTAATTAAAGAATACTATATAAGCTATAGTAAGTGCCTACTATATTTAAAAAGGATTAGATAGGTTATATAACCTTAATTAGTTTATAGGTTACTTAAGAAGCTATTATAAAGACCTAAATATAGAAGCTAGAGCGCTTAACTAATTACAGACTATATAGTAGAAAGAAAATAAAAGCTTTACTTACTTTCTTTCTAAATTTAAAAAAAAACTAGCTAAAAGAGGGGGTAGCTAATAGATAGATAATATAAAGATTAACTACCTAAAAAAAGCCCTAAATAATATAATATAAAGCTTTATAATTAGTATAATTAATAAGCCGACCTTATATATAGGGTATATATAGATACTTTTAACTATAAGTTTAAAGTTAGATAGCTAATCCTACTAAGCCTATTAGAAAAGATAATAATAGAGACTAATTAGCCTTAATTAGGTTAGGCCTAGGTCTTTTATAGCCCTTAAGGCAGATAAGATAAACTAGAAACCTATAAAAGTTATTAAAGCCTAGTTATCTAGAAGATAAAAAGACTAAAAATAATATTAGAAATATAAGGAATTTAAGTGCTATAGTTATAGTAAGAAAAAATACTTAAAAAGAGACTACCTAAAGGAATAAAAGTCTCTAAAAGCTAGTAAGTTAAAGCTAAAAGATTATACCTTTATTAAGAAGTTAAAACTGTCTCTAAAGAATAATACTAACTTAAGCTTTAAAGAATAAAGTAAAGCTTATTTTAATTAGACCTCTAATAAGTTAGGAAAAAAATAACTCTTAGTAAAAAGTGTAGCTAAAAGAAAGAAGTAAGGAAGGAATAATAGCTTATTAAAAAGACTATAGATAGTAACCTTTTTTTTATTAATATAGAAATTAACTAAACCTTTTATACTTACACCTTAGTTAATTCTAGATATCTTATATATATTACTATAAGTTAAGCTTATACTAAAAAACTTTACTTACTATATATATAGATTAAGCCTTAAGCGCTTAAGACTATAAATAAAGTAATCCCTAATATAATAATAGCTGTTACCTATATAAGGATTAATATTAATAGATATAAAAAACACTGTTTTTTTTTATATTATCTTTAATTAAATAAAAGATATTATCTTTAGTAAGACCTAGATAGTAAAAGATAATATTATAATTTAACCGGCTAGAAACTCTATATATATAAAAGTAGCAGGTTATACCGTTAGAGGTAGAGACCCTAAGGAAAACAACCTATACGTTATATAATAACAGATAGGCTTAGTCTTTATAGCCTTAATTAGGCAGGCAAGATAAAAAAAAAACTTCTAGGCTATATAAATCTTTACTATTAGCCTTACTAATATTAAAAAAGCTTTAGCGCCTAAAAAAAAACCTAACTTTAAGACGTTACTTTTAAAAAAATACTATAGGTTTTTAAATATTTTTAACCTTAATTAGGCTGCTAAGCTAGCTCCCTATTAAAAAAAAATTAACTATAAGATCCCCTTTAAAAAAAGCCCTAACGGTAAAATCCCTATAGTGCTTTAGAGACTACTATATAGGATATCTAAAGAAAAGCTTATAGTTCTATATAAAACCTTTATAAAATATCTAGATAAAAGGTTTATTTAAGTAAGCAGTTTAATAGCTTCTGCCTTTATTCTTTTTATTAAGAAACTAAAGGGCAGGCTAAGGTTTTATATAGACTATTAAGGTCTAAATATTATTATAAAAAAAGATAAATATCCTCTACCTCTAATTAGTAAGACAGTAAGGGCTATAGCCTAAGCTAAATAGCTAATAAAGCTAGACGTAATTACAGCCTTCTATAAGATCTAAGTTAAAGTAGGGAAAAAGTAGAAGACAGCCTTTAGAATAAAATATAGATTATTTAAGTAGTTTATTACCTTTTTTAAGTTAACTAAAGTGTTAGCTACCTTCTAATAGTATATTAACTATACTTTATAAAGATACCTAAATAAGTTTTATTCTATTTATATTAATAATATCTAGATTTACTTTAGTAGGTTATTAGCTAACTATTAAGAAAAAGTTAAAAAGGTCTTAATTAGGCTAAAAGGAGTAAGACTATAGGTTAATATTAATAAATATAACTTTAAGCCTAAAAGTGTAAAATACTTAAGATTTATTATTAAAGTAGGCTAAAGTATTAAGGTTAACCTTAAGAAGGTTAAAGCTATATAGCTATAGGAAACACTTAAAATAATTAAAAAAATATAATCCTTTATAAGGTTTACTAACTACTATTAGCAGTTTATACTATAGTTTTTAGCCTTAATAAGACTATTTATAAAACTAATAAAGAAAGATACTACTTTTATCTAAAGTAAAAAGTATTAAAAAGCCTTTAAAGACCTTAAGATATATCTAATTAGTATACTAATACTTATATATTAGGATCTAAAATAGAAAATAGTCTTAAAAATAGACTTATCTAGATATATAGTAAAAGGTACCTTATTATAGACTAGTAATAATAGACTATTATACCTAGTAGCGTTCTTTTTAAAAAAAAACCTTTTAGCTAAATATAACTATCTTATATATAATAAAAAAATACTAGTAATTATATAATACTTTAAACAGTAGGATATAGAACTTTAAAATATAAAAAAGTTTACTATAGTAACTAACTACCTTAACTTAAAATACTTTACTAAGAAATAAAAGCTTAATAAGCGCTAGATTTAATAGGTAGAAACACTCTTAAGGTATAACTTTAAGATAAAGTACTGTCTAGATAAACTAGCTATTACTTTAGACACCCTCTTAAGAAGAAAGTAAGACATACTAGTAGATACTAAAGATAATAAACTAAAGGGATATAAAATTTAACTCCTTTAAGGAACTATAAAAGCTCTCTAGATTAATAGAATAAGCCTATTAGGACCTAATTAGGCTACTATAAAAGTAAAAGCAGGATTTATAAGTAATATAAATATAAATAAAGAAAAAGAGAAAACACTAAAAAGGATAAAGCCTCTAATTAACCTATTTAAAAAAGACCTATTATAAAGTCTATAGGATATAGGGTTATAAAATAACGCTTATTACTACCTAATTAGAAAGGCAGTAAGATAAAAAGTAAGGCAGCTATCTTTAGTATAAAGTTTACTAGTTATATTATTAAAATACTTACTAAATAATAACTAGTAGCTATATTAAAGAGATAGAATATAGGTCTTATACTATAAGCCCCTTAAGACTAAAAATATCTATATAATATATAACTTAATACTATTAGGGTATCTAGGAAAAAACACACTTAAAGCCCTAATTAGTTATACTTTCTACTGGCTAGGGTTATTATAAGACGTATAAAGGTTTATTAAAAACTATAATATATATAGCAGAATTAATATCTAGAGAGATAAGAAATAAAGACTCTTAAAGCTACTACTAATCTTATAGTGTATATAGGCTAAAATATTACTAGATTTTATAATAGACCTACTGTTAACCTAAATTAAAGACCTAACTAACCTTTTAGTTATTACAGACTACCTATTAAAAAGTGTAATCCTTAAGCCTATAAAGGAAATTATATTAGAAATAATAGTAACTACTCTTATTACCAGCCTAATTAGATATTATGGATTACTAAAAGCTATTATTTTAAACTAAAGAACTTAATTTATAAGCTAGACCTAAAGGTATCTCTACTAATTTTATAGTATTAAATAAAGGCTTTTAATAGTATATTACCTAGAGACAGACAGTACTACTAAATAAGCTAACTAAGTAGTTAAGACGTATTTACAGGCGTTTTATACTTATACCTAGAATAACTAAAATAAGTTATCCCCTATAGCTATAATAGCTATTAATAACTATTTAGTAACTTCTATAGGAATTAGTTTATTCTTTTTTACTTATAGATATAATATAGACCTAATTAAAGTTATAAAGACTCTTTAGATAGAAGGTAACACCCTTATTATAAAAGCTAAAAGTCTAATATAAAAGATTAAAGACGCTATAGACTAAGTATAGGCTGTAATAGCTATAGTATAAGAAAAATAAGAGTATTATATAAATACCTACTGCTAGCTGTCTAATTAGTTTAAGCCTAAAGATAAAGTATAGCTATAACTAACTAATATTAAGATAAACTAACTGTCTAAAAAGCTTAATTAGACTTACACTAAGTATATAGTCTTAAAGACTATTAGTTTTTACTTATACCGGCTAGATATACTACTAGAGATATATAATATTTTTTATATATTACTATTAAAGTATATAGAAAATAACTTTTTTCTATTATAGTAGTAAGATAAAAAACAGCCTATAACACTAAGACCTTAACCTAATTAGAAGTATAAAGTCTAGAAAATACTAAAATTAAGGCCTAAAGGCAGAGGATAGTAAGTCTTAGTAAAGTAGACCGGCTATACTAAACTAACTTAGAAACTACTAGATAACTTAAAGGATATAGCAGTATAGGCTGCCTTCTAGCGTAAAAAAGCTCCTACCTTATAAAGGAGGGGGAGGAGGGGGGTATTATAACAGGCTAGGCCTATATAAGGCCTTATTAGACCTTTCGGCCTACTATAACCTTAACTAGGGTATTAAAGCTTATAGCGCTAAGCACCTAATAGCTTATACAGTATAGACCTAATCAGACTGCCAGTTAGCTTAGATTAGTAGATTTTCCCTTTTTTCTTTTTATCTTAAGATACTTATATATAGTTACTATAGCTAGTTATAAAATACTTTACCTTAGACTGTTACACTCTAGCTTTAATACCTTTTTTTTCTCTTTATAGCGCCTCTATATTAACTATATTAAGTAACCCTTTAAGATATAGTTAGGTCTTTTTAGCCTTTTAGTACTTACTTAATATATCTTACTCTAGATAAAGTCTAAGGTTTTTAACTTTAATAAAAGTAAGCCTATATACTAACTTACTAATACCTTTAGCTTAAAAGTTAATAAGCTTATATATTACTATTAGAAAAATACTTTAATATTATTAGATTCTTTTTTAAAAAAACTAAAGCTTTATATACCTTTAATTACTATAGTTAATATTTTTAGGTCTTAAAAGCTATTACTACCTAAAGGTAAGCTAAAAGGTGTTAGTATCTTTAGCTTAAAATCTAGGTAAAAAATAATAATTTTAAATTAAAAGATATAAAATTAGCCTATCTAAAGCCAGCTTATATATTTTTTTCTTTTATTAAAGTAAAATATATAACTTTAAAAGTAGAAAAAAAGTTATTCTTTATAATATATAAAATCTATATTTATATTATCTTTTTAATTTCCTTACTATATAAATACTTTAATAGACTAAAATGACTTATTTTAAAAGGCTAAAGCTTATATAATAAATAAAAAGGTATATATAAAGTAATAATCTTTTATACCTTATAGAAATTATTAAATTTAGTTAATTTATAGCTATTATAGCTATTAAGGATTAAAAGTTAATAAGTACTTTTTATATAAGACTTTATATACTAGTTAAAATAATTTAACTAATTTAGGCTAATCTTATTTATTATCTATCTATTTTCGCTTAAGTAGATATACTAGTTAGCTAGAAATTAGCTATTTTAATACTAGGAGAGAAGGTAATATTTACCTTTTATAATAATATATAAAGGTATTACCTAACTATCTATATATACACCCTAAATAATAGAAACCTATTCTTAATTACTAGGCTGCTTTATATAAGGCCTTCTTTTATAATTAGAGGTTATAATAACCTTTATATATAATAGTATTCCTATTAAGAACCTAGTCTTATTAAAATTATAG
>MU843905.1:0-15149 GCA_030867255.1 Colletotrichum somersetense | reverse complement strand
CCCCCCCCCCCCCCCCCCCCCCCCCCCCCTCCGGCCCAAGCCTCCCCAAAGCGGTCGTTGCTGCGCGATCACAAGACGATCGAGCGAGCCCGTCGACGTTGCCATAGGAGTGGAGCGTCGAGCCACGGCTCCGCGATCCCCGCGAGTGAGGAAAAACAAACGCTCGAGCGAGTGACGACTCTCGCGCCGGTTGACGCGTGCCTCGAGCGCGATCAACCGCATGTCCGGAACTCCTGGGAGAGACGGGTGACAGCTGCCCTGGGAAGGGTGCAACGAAACCGTTCCTGGCAGGAAAGTGTCTGCTGCCGATGAAGCGGCCGAATGGGCTTTCATTCACATGGTAGATCCGAAGAAAAAAAAGACGGCAGAAGTTGAAGGAGAAACAGAAAGAAAGGCAACGGGGGGAAGGGGGAAAGCAATTCGACGACGTGAATGGTGCGCAAGTGTCACACGGGAGACAAGGGTACTCACACGAGTCTGTCTACCGTGTATAGGTAGGGTAGGATTCGATCCACTTCCTGTTCATTTTGATCCATTGGTTCTCTCGGGGATCCTGGAATGCCAATTGACACGTGGGAACACGCCTCTGCGTCTCCGCTCGATGACGACAGCTTCATCCGTTCCCGTCCTGGTGCGTGTTTCTCACGAGGCTACCTAGTCTTGTGCCGTCGGGATCTCTGGAGGCCAAGTCCATCACATCCTTTCCACCATCAAACCCTCCATTCCTTATCCAAAAGGGTTATGGGAACCGAAAAAAAAATCGAAAATACAACCTCACGCCCTAGCCCGGAACTCGACTATCGGCCCGTCCTTCATGCTCGTAAACGTGTCAAACAGCTGCATCTCCGAAACCCGCCTCCGCCCCTCGGGCAGCTCCGGCCGCCCCTCGGCCGGGTCGACGACGCCGACGGCCCTGCGCAGGTCGTACAGGAACAGCGTCCGCGCGAGCGTCGTCGACATCTCGGCGTACGCCAGCCCTTTCCCTATACACCCCCGCGCCCCGACGCTGAAGGGGCAGAAGGCGCTCTGCGCCCGCGCCACGTCCTCCTCGGTCGTCGTCGCGTTCCCGCCGGCGGCGACGGCCGGGCTGCGCGCGCCGACGATCCACCGCTCCGGGGCGTACGTGTACGCGTTCGGGAAGTAGTCCTCGTTGTGGTGGATGGCGTAGTGCGGCGTGCCCACGACGGTGCCGGCGGGCACGCTGGCGCCGTCGATGACGGCGCCGCCCGGCAGCACCTCGCGTGGGAGGAGGCCGCCGACCGAGGGCGACAGGCGCATGGCCTCGTCGATGCAGGCGCGGAGGTAGACGCAGGCGTTGAGCGCCGCGCCCTGGCGGATGTCCTCGACGTCGGCGAACTTGGCGCGGACCTCGGCTGTCGCATTGGCGAGGGCCTCGGCGTTGCGCACGAGGTAGAAGAGGGTGGCCGCCATGGCGGTTGACGTCGTGTCGGCGCCGGCGATGATGCTGGGGTTGTCAGACGTTGGGCTCATTTATACACTCATGATGTACAGGTAGGCTAGACAAAAAGGGAGACTCACAGCAGGTTCGACTCGCCCCAGAGCTCGGGGACGGAGAAGCCCAGCCCCGACTCCGGGTCGCGGGCCTTGAGGAGGTAGTAGAAGAAGTCGCGGCGGTCCGTGTCCTCGCCCAACTTGGTGCGCTCCGTCAGCTGGGCCTTGCTGTAGGCCATGTAGCGCGCGCGGCCGGCGGCGATGGTGGGAAACAGGAGCCTGTCGAGCTTGAGCTTGTCGACGATGGGCATGGTGCCGCACTGTGGCTGTCAGCGTGTGGTTTCCTTCTCGGCAGTCTGTCCGCGACGGCCAAGACGACAAAAACTCACCAGGAGATGCCTCTTGGTGGCGGCGGCGATCAGGTCGAGGGCGAAGCGGTTATCGGGGGCTTCGAGCATGTGGAAGGCCTTGCCGAAGGAGAGGTCGCCGAGGATGTCCATGGCGAGGTAGTTGCACCAGTCGGTCATGTTCTTGGGGGCGGACCAGCCCTTGGAGTCGGCGGCGGCGCCGTCACGGCGGCCAATCTCGTCGGTGAAGCAGCGCACGTTGGCGAGGATGTAGCGCTCCATCTCCTTCATGGCGCTGTCGGAGAAGGCGTGGGCGAGGACGCGGCGCTTGCGGGCGTGGACGTCCTTGTCGCGGACGTTGTGGGTGTTTGGGGCCGGGTGGACAAAGGCGTCGTAGAACTCGGCCTTGCGGACGTTTGTGCGGAAGCCGTAGATGTCCTTGAGAGAGGCGGCCGAGTTGAAGGAGAGCGAGTTGGGGCCGAAGCGGACGATCTTGCCTGGGGTGTGGTTAGTCCCCCATGTCTCTGCCAAGCCGCAAGCGGGTAAGGGGTCGCCGCACCATATTTGTTGTGAAGCTTGTAAAAGTCCAGATGGCGATCGCCGTTCCAGGCGTGGTAGAGCTGGTAGCCGTCGGTGATTTTGGCGACGAAGGGGCCCGGGTACTTGGCCAGCGGGTGGAAGAAGAGGCGGTAGACGACGACGCCGGCGACCTGGTTACCGTCATGTCAGACTGGGCGCTGGCTCCTTTTCGTGCATGCCGCTGCTCGTTCTGTCGTCCATGACGACTCTCGGGGGCATATCGAGGAATTCGAGGAATGGGAGGAAACTTACGTATATTACGCCTCCCACGGCCGCAAAGCCCAGCCAGAACCACAAGTGATTTGCCTCTGGCGCCATGGTAATTTGTATTTGTCTTTTCTTTCTTGTTCTTCTTGTTCTTGTTCTCCTTGTTCTTGTTCTTCTTGTTCTTGTTCTTGTTCTTCTGATTCTTCTTCCCCTTATTTTCTGCGTCAAATAGGGCTGATGTGAGGTGTGGCAGAGCGTATTCCCCCGTCACTCACTCTGTACTCTTGAAGGGGGTAGGGGGAGGGAGAGAAACGTCAATGATGAGGAATGACGAGGATGGAACATGAAAAGGAGCAACCTCGACTACTTCTGTGACACGAGACAATCGAGAACCCGTGCTTCCTGGGCATCTCTCTCTTTCTCTCTCTCTCTCTTATTGTCAAGTATCGAAAGGAGGGGCGAGGTAGGTGGCTAGGTAGCCCTACGCAACCGTCGGCTTTCCACGGTCCAAATCGGGATAAGGAGGACGGCCACGCGGAAAGCCACCGCCTGAGGCAAGAAGGGCTGACCTGGTCTGTTCTTTCTCCTTCAGTCTTATCGTCCCCCACCTAACCTTCCTGTTCCGGGGGTGCGGCTACTCTCGGGCACATGTTGGACGTGAAGCTTGGATGTGCATCATACACAATAGGTAATTACAGCGTACCAAAGTACGAGAGGAGGTACAGTGGGTAAAACAAAGGACATGGAGCTACCCCAGACTCTTTGGCCCGCAGATAGCCCACGGGTACGCGGTAGTACAGCTATTTCTACCAAGTCGGTGCCTATATTCGCACTCCGTAGGTACTTTACTACAGGTACCTACCCCAAACATCAGTCGTATCCCCCGCACTGAGGGGTTTCGCATTAGGACACGAGAACCAACCGGACGCGGGCTGATTACACAACACGTCCCGCAGAGCTGCATATTCGTTACTAACAGACCGCGGGACGTGCGTCCATCTCCGTTGTCTCCTTCCTTTTCCCACTCTCTCTCCTCTCTTCCCACACCTGTAACAGGACGTTGGAGAGAAGAAAAAGTCGGTATTAGTGCTACATATTTACCTACCTAATCTAGCACCAAACGTGGTACCGCCTTACTGTACCTATGCATATGCACATACGGATACAAGTATCTGTACATGGCTGACCAATCACCGGCGCCGGGACCTTCGGCTACCGGCAACAAGTGGGTCCAGACCACCCACCCTGTCGACTGCGGAGAAGTTGGCATGAGAGACAACAAGACAGACACAGAACCTGGAAAAAAAAAGAAGAAAAAAAGGAGGGTAGGGAATTCCGCTCGAGGTCCGCGTCTTGGATCCTCGTTTGGCACCGGCCTTCAATGGCTTCGGCCGGCTTTCTCTCACCATCTTCCTCACCTTTTTCTTCTTATCCTTGTGTGCATGGGCCCCGCCTTCGTCCAGTGTATCGAGTCCGTGGGGTAGGTAAGTCGCTGTCAGATGGGGGGAAATGACGCACCTTCATCACACACCCCTTTGGAAAAAGAAAAAGAAAAAGAAAAAAGGTCTTTGTAGTAGAGGCGATAGGCAATCAATCTCCTTGGTAGTTTGAGCTATTTACCCCGATACCTAAAATATCTATGACTGCCGCTGGATACTGAAATAGAGGGCGGCCGGAAGAAGCTGACCAAACGCCCCACCCTCTGCATCGCATCGCATCGGCGGTGCATCGGCAAACAATCACATCAGTCGTCGATACTATCATACAGGACGGGATATTCGATACCGTCTACACTCATCGCATTCGTTTTTGCCCAAGATACAAATACCATCGTGTATAGGCTTTACGCCTGCCCACATTACCACCATCGTCATCATTCACCTTGCCGCCGATCCCCCCCCGTTACCTGCGTTGCCCTGTACCCTGTTACCCGCATACCCCGTACCCCATTAATTCGTATCCATATCTTATCTCAGTGGTTGTAATATCTTGGCTCGTCAAAGACGTGGTACCGGTGGTCGCGCACCCCCTGGCCCCGGAACATGCTCGGGAACCGCCACCCCGGAGGCACCTCCTCCTCGCTCACCCGCTTGTTGCGCGTCTCGTCGTCCACCGCCTCGATGCGCTGCACCTCGTCTTCCGACCGCGGGATGACAAACTTGGCCACCTGAAGCTCCGTGTCCGTAATAGTGCTGCGGCTGACGCGCGCGTACCCCGTGCGCTTGAGGCCCTTGTACAAAATGTACTCGCACCACCGGTCCCAGTCCGTCGGGTCCACGTCGTGCATGCCTGACGTGCTGCTGACGTACGTGTTGTAGTTGCCCTCCAGCGGCTTCGTCACGAGGTACGACAGCAAAACCGACGGGTTCTTGGACTCGCCCATGAGCTTCGAGAGGTACTCCGTCTGCAGCCGCCGGTCCTCCGGGTCCTCCTCCTGCCCCGAGTGGAAGACGAACACGTCCACCTCCTGCCCGTACACGTCCAGTGTCGCCGCGATAGCCGGCGCCAGCTCGCCCACGGGGCTAGGGAGGAGGTGGTGCGTTGACCGCAGGATCGGGAACTTGGAAAGCAGCGCCGAGCCCCACGTGTGCTTGTTGGGGCCCGGCCCGTAGTCGACGTACATGCCGAGGTCCTCGGCTAGGAACTGCGTCGTGTCGCGGTTGCCCATGATGATGCGCTGCAGGTCCGACTCGAGAAGACCGACGACGTCGATCTCCAGCTCCTTGATGAGGTCGCGCATGCGGTACTCGGACGACCACATGTCGTTGTCGAGCGAGAAGTGGATCGTCCAGATGCCCGCCGTCATGATGCGGTCCTCGCCGTGGTAAGGCTTGTAGTCGTTGGTGGGGAAGCGCATGAACGCGGCGGCGAGGAAGACGACGTTGACGAAGGCGGCCGCAATGGTGTTGTATTTCTTGTGCTGCGACGGGGACGAGCGGCGGGCATCGCGGCGGCGGGCCTGCGACGAGGTGAGGTCGAAGACACCGGCGCCGATCAGCAAAAACGTCGTCATCATGACCCAGTCAGTATGCTCGCGCACAAGGGGCCCGCCGGGAACAAAAGCGTAGGCGACGACCCAGACGTGGAACAGGACCATGATGTTGTAGATGAAGAAGCCGAGGCCGAACGTCGTTCCAGGGCTCCTCTTGGCTGCGTTGGACAGAAACGGGACCGACAGACCCATCAGGTAGACGGCGGTCGTGAGCGCGCCGTAGTAGCCGAACCAGTGGTGGTAAGAGGTAAGGATCGCAGCACCCACGCAGCCAATGCCATAGGCAGTCCACGAGCTCATCAGGCCGGGTCGGTAGAGACCGATCAGGAGACCGGCCGTCATGGCGACGATGGTCATCCAACCGTACGTGTTGGAAGTGGGGCCCCGGATCGGGTAGCCGTCCCAAACCCAGAGGATCATGGTGCTGGTGTCCGACAGCAGGGAGTGCAGGCCAAAGAATAGACCGCCGATGCCGAAGGCGGCCAAGAGGGACGAGCCGCCCTTTTGAGAGTCCTCGGGATGGTCGCCGGTGGTGAGGGGCGATCTGCGTGTGAATCGCAACGCAGCGACGACGGCGATGGCGAAGCCGGTGGCGTTCCAACCTCCGTTGGCGGCGTGCATGACGGGCCACAGCGGATTGTTGGTATACCACATAAACTTGGCCGTGGACGACGCAATGAGGCCAATGGTCCACGCGAGAATCCTAGACTCGAGGCGGCTTTGGTGCGCTCTCTCGGACCACAGCGTCGCGGTCCAGGCGAGACAGGACGTCGCAACAGCGAAACCGACAGTGAAGAGGCGGTTTGCAGGGTCGACTACCTTGTAGGCCAGCAAGCCGACCAGCGAGATGAGGTGAACAGTGCGCTGGTTCTTTACGACGAGGGACCGGATTCCACGGATCCCCAGAATCGCGGGCAGGATGGTGGACATGACGAAGGCCTCGTAGCCGGAGATGCCCATGTGCCACAGCGGGAAGTACCACACGCAAACGCCGAGGCCGGTCAGCATGGTCCAGAAGACGAAGCCGTGGTAGACGTCGGCGGCGGTGTCGAGGGCCTCGGCCCAGGTGAAGCGGCCGGTGAGGACGCCGGCGGTGGCCTTTTCCTTCCTGCAGGCTAGTCAGCTACGTGTGGTCTTGAGGGGTGCGGCATATGGGGCGGCTTACTCCTTCTCGAGGACGGCAGACGGGACAGACGACTGGTTCTCACTGTGACGAGGCTTAGATTACGCTCTTCAACTGGTCTATTGTCTGTGGCATGGTGTACGGTATGTACATGACTCTATTTCGGAAGCCATTGGACGTACCCCTTGCTTGCCCCCTTGACGTCCTTGATCACCACTTCGAAGGTGCTAAAGTCGAGGGCCGTGACGGCGTCGAAGGCGACATCGAAGAGGATGAGGGCCCATTCGAAGAAGGCATAGATCGTGTATGCTATGCGCGCGCGCGGGGTCAGCTACCCGTCGTCTGCGACACCCGTCTTGGGCAAAGAAAACTTACCTCCGGCGACACGGTGAACCTTGTGCTGGATGAAGAAGTAGATCAAGGGCACCAGGGTTCCGAAGAAGGTACTGGCAATCCACTTGCGGTACTTGATGGCCTGCGGATTCGGCGGGCTGAGCAGGACGCATCCAATGGTCCACGGGAGGCTTGCGACAATGTAGGAGATCATGAAAATGTCGTGCCAGTCGTGGTCGTCGGTGGAAGTGACGTATGTGAAGCCGCCGCACATGACGGTGCGCAGGATGCCCATGGCGAACGTGAACTTTGGCAGCGTCTGGCCGGGTCTCCTCGTCAACAGATACCACAGGCCGACGAGGGCGAAGCGCGGGCCCGAGGTGATGGCGATGAAGAACATGTAGAAAGACCGCTCAGGGTACCGGTCGCCAATGGTGGCCGAGACGGAGGGAAACCACTCTTGGGGGTATCCGTACCACTCATTCTGGACGATTTTGTGGTAATGCAGCGAGACACCAACGATGAACGCGCTGATGAAGGCAGCTATCGGAGGGAATGGTCAGCTTTTGGACAATTGTGCACGACACCCCATGGCTGCGCAACCGGACGGGTGCGGTGCTGCCTCTGCGTCACACGATGATGATCGCGACAGCTTCAGCAAGCAAGCAAGCCGGAGTCGGTGCCACGCACGCTCGGCGACTTACTGTAAGCTGTGGTGGTATGCAACCAACTGATCCATTGGCCATTGAACGTCAGCGCAACGCCGCCGTCCTTATCCTTGTACCTCGACGACATCGTGTGAAGTTGTTGCGCTCTCTTGGAGGAAGGGCAAGTCTTCTTAACTCGGGCGGCAGCAGCAAAAACAAAGAGAAAAGATGCTCATCCGAGAGATCCGGCAAGCGAACCACTGCAGTCAACAGTCGGGAAGACCGGTTGGATGGAGGGGAGGGAGAGAGAAAGAGAGAGGAGAGTGGGATTGGGAAGAGGAATTGTGCAGCAAGCTAGCACAAATAAACAACCCGGCAAGTCCAGGCAGCCCCGGCACCGCAGCACCAGGAAATCCGTAAGCCTCGGCGGGCCGCGGGAGGAATGGGACACTGCGAAGAGAAACGGGATCGGTGATGGAGCTGTGAATCGCGTGGTTGGGCTGACCAGGGCCACGCAGGCTCCAATTCTTTTTGACGATAGTGCGACCCCTGGCCGTGGGAACTCTTCGTCGACTGGTTGTTTGCGTGCTGTAGGATACCAGGGGGGTGAAGGGCGACAAGGAAGATGACAAAATAAGACCGTGTGGGTTTTGTTTGACGAGGATTCGAGGTTAATGTTGAGGGGGAGCCACCGGAGCTTTTGCAGTACCTCCGTAGGTATTCCCTACCTCGTACGGATACATAATTACGTAGGAAGCTTCAAGCGACCCCTTCCCCTGTCTGTTCTGTTTTGGGATTAGTCTGCACAGGGGTGGCTTGACGCAAGGCTGAAAGCTCTAGCCACAGACAGCATTGACCACTCCGACACGCCCCGGAGTCCGGAGGGGGGGTGCTAAGCCACACCTCGGCAGATGCCCCGCTTAATTTTCAGTCGGGTTCCTCAGCCTTGCCAACTTTTTTTTTCCCTTTCCCTTCGTCGGTCTGTCTGTCTCCTCCTCCTTCGTTTCTGCAGCGCTCTCGGTACACTGCGACCAGGCGACTCAACTCAATACTTGCCGGGAAAGAATACAGCACAAAAACCACACTCTTTCTCGTTCTCGGATCCAGAATCATGGCCGTTGCCGAAAAGGCCCGCTTCTACCTGGAGCGTTCCGTTCCCCAGTTGCGCGAATGGGAGGAAAAGGAAATCTTCACAAAGGTAAGAAGCT
Organism: Colletotrichum somersetense; assembly: GCA_030867255.1. Taxonomy (NCBI): domain Eukaryota; kingdom Fungi; phylum Ascomycota; class Sordariomycetes; order Glomerellales; family Glomerellaceae; genus Colletotrichum; species Colletotrichum somersetense. The sequence goes on along the minus strand of MU843905.1, from coordinate 6,261 downwards.
GCCCCCTCCCCATGAACCCTTCGTCGTCAACCATAGATAATTTCGACGGCAAATCTAACAAGCTAACCCCCCCTCCACAGGATGAGATCCGCACAATCGTCCAGAAGCGCAGCGATTTCGAGCACCGCGTCCTCGCCCCTCGCTCCAACCCCGACGACTTCAGCGCCTACGCCAAGTGGGAGCAGTCCCTCGACGCCCTCCGCTCCAAGCGCTGCAAGCGCATGAAGATCGGCCATGTCGCCTCCCAGCACGCTACCCAGGCCCGCGTCCTCGCCATCTACGACCGCGCCGTCACCCGCCACCCCGGCCGCAAGGACCTCTGGCTCCAGTACCTCGCCTACACCGCAGACGTCAAGGCCACCAAGCGCTGGCGCCGCGTCATGGCCAGCGCTCTGCGCATGATGCCCACCGACCCCGACCTCTGGATCTTCGCCGGCCGCCGCTCTGCCTCCAACGGCGACATGGGCGGCGCCCGCGGCTACTTCATGCGCGGCTGCCGCTTCTGCACCACCGAGGGCACCCTTTGGGTCGAGTACGCCCGCTGCGAGATGGAGTGGCTGGCCAAGATGGAGGCCAAGAAGGGCCCCGCCGGCAGCAAGAAGAAGGCCGAGCAGGAGAACCCCCTGGCCGGCGAGAAGATGGACGACGACGACGAGATCAAGTTCAACGATGACGACGACGGCGACGAGCAAGACGACGACGACGCATCGAGGCTGCCGACCTTGGCTAAGGACAAGGTCATGAACGACGAGGAGAGCAGAGCGCTCAAGAACAACCCGGCCCTGGACGGCGCCATACCCATCGCCATCTTCGACATCGCCCAGAAGCAGCCCTTCTTCGGCCCCGACGTCGCCGAGCGCTTCTTCGACATGTTCGCCTCCTTCGCCAAGGTCTCATCCGCGACGAAGATCGCCGCGCACGTCGTTGACGCCCTGCGGGAGCGCGACCCTGCCCACCCTGCCGCCTGGAACTGCTACATCCGCCTGCCTCTGGTCGGCGTCAGTTCCGACACGCCTCAGTTCCCCCTCGGCCTGCGCGACGTCCTGTCCCGCCTGGGCCAAGGCCTGGACCAGACCTCGGACAAGGCCGCGCTGCAGAGGAAGTCTCTGGTGTGGATCGACCTGGTCCTGCTCGTCAAGGACCTCGACGCGGGCATCAGGACCGTGTTGGAGCATACCAAGGGAAAGTTGCAGTCGTAGCTGCCGCTTATATACGTAGAAAAGTTACTGTACAAAGGGAGGGGCCGGACTGGTACAGATGAGGAGGGAGAAAAAAAAAGGCGGGCGGGCTATAGAAGGAAAAGTGTTTTATATGGCGCAAACAACATGACGGGAATTAGGAACGGCCCCCGGCGGGATGTATCCGGTGTCTTGCCCTCGAAATCTTTGATACCACTTGCAGAGATCAGCCTAATCAAACTTGGTCAGAAAACAAAAAAGAAAAAAGATAAATGACTTTCCCGATATGTCGACATCTGCCAGTTTCGCGGCCGTGGCGTCACGCCGCCGTGTAGTTGGGGAACTTCTTGGACGCCTCGACCGTCTCGTCCCACTCGCCGTCCTCGTCGAGCTCCCGGGCCATGCGCACGACCTCTTCCCACTCCTCCGGCGCGACCTTGGTGACGCTCAGCCGCGCCAGCCGCAGCAGCTCCATGTCCCGCAGCGGGCCGTCGCCACGCGACGCCTTAAGGAGGCTCAGCGGCACGATGCGCGGGAACTTGTGCTCAATTTTGACGTGGACGAGGCTCCACTTGCTCCCGTCGTGCGGCGCCGCGGAGTCGTAGTACGGGTTGTCGTTGATGCAGGCGTTCCCTGGACGGTGTTAGGCTGATAGGAGGGGGGGATTGAGGAAGGGAGAGCGACGTACAGTCTGGCGAGTGTTCCTTGACGATGCTCATGATGCCGACGACGCCGGGCTCCTTGCAGTTGGAATGGTAGAAGAAGGCCTTGTCGCCCTTGCGCATGCTCCTCAGGTTATTCCGCGCGACGTAGTTGCGGATCCCTAACGCCCGTTAGCCAACCTCGTCCACGTCCAACGGTACGCACTTCACGCGGACCGATATCGCTCAGACACACAACACGCTTGCGCACACACACACATACCTTCCCACCCCTCGGGCGTCTTCTTCGCCGCCAGGTCGTCAATGGAGAACTTGATCTCGTACCCGTCCTCGACGCGCACGTCCGGCTCCGACTTCATCAGCCAGTACCGCGGGCCCGGCGGGTCCCTGGGCTCGGCGTCGGAGTTCACGTCTGGGACCGGCGCGGCGCGCAGGGCCGCCAGCTCTTCCCTGGTCTTCCTGGGCGCCGCCTCCTTCTTCGCCGCCGCGGGCTTCTAGGTTTCAGTAAGCATTGTGAGCTTCCCCCGTCGGTCTGTACCCGCACACCGCGCATTTTGCACACAGTAACACGCAGACGCCTGGGCGTGAGGGGGAGGGGTCCTGTAATTTCATTCGGCTCACCTTGGCCTTCTTGGCGGGCTTGGGGTCAGGCTCGTGGTCGTCGTCGGCGAGCTCGGCCCCAGACGCGTCGTCCTGCTTGCTGGGCTGTTCCTCGGCTTTTCTCTTGCGGCTGTTGGTGGTTTCCGTGGGCGACGCGGCTTCTTGAGTCGCTTTCTTTCTGCTTTTAGTCTTCGCAGCGTCCTGGGTCTTCCCCGGCACCGGCTTTTTCTCGCCCGCCGAGGATGCAGTGCTCAGTCGCGTCGATGACCGCAGATTGCGGGTGACGGCGGGCATTGTGAGTGTAAATGGATGATAATGTGGAACGAGACGACCCCTAATGCTTGCGTGAAGACACGCGTATGGCGTCTGAAAAAACCTGATGTTGCTGGCAACCCCTGCTTGTCTTGTGATATTTGCGGCTCTGGGCATGAACCTCATCACAGACGCGGAATGGAGATGAGAGCACCGTGTCGCGATGTCACAATTTGCACAGTCTGGGAATGATTATGTAATCACATGTCTTGAACTGACAGGCCAGACTTGTGAACTTTGTTCGACCAACGTCTTTCGTACACTTTTCACCCCGCAAGAGCTTCGCCTAGGATGTGTGACACATAGCTGGTTAACGTCTGGACCTGATTATTCTGTTATGTTTCAGCTGAGCAAAACTATTCGATACCCGTCTTGGATCTGTTGATCTCAGAATCACCTGAACATCCTGTCTCCAGGAATGGATGAATCTTGCTAAACTATTCGGATGAAGTCGATCACTGATGAGCCTAGCTGAAGACGTGCTGTGCACACTTTCAATCTCGAGACATTGTTTCCAGCTTAATGCAGAACGACCGGCTTACACGCTCCTGCAAGCTGAAGGGAGGGTGCTGGGAAAAACTGTCGTGGCAATTGTGTGTGATTCTGGTCTCAAGCACTTTAGCTGTGGCTTGTTTTCTAAAGCCCACTAGCTGCTGCGTGAATGATTATGTTGCAGTACATGGACCAGAAATATCATCATGCCAAACAGTCTTGTAGATACTGGACACAGGATGCGAAACCCATCTCAAAAGATACACGTCGAGCCTCATGTGTCTGCACTTGAGGTCAATAAAACTGTTATCAGTGTAAACGTCGTTATGTGATTGTTCTTGGTCTTTGATATATTTGGCGTTCTTTTCGTTCTCTCCTGGTCTGGTGAGTACATGCTGTGCGTACACTATGAGCACTCCGTTCTGGAGAAATTCACACCTGACACCATGCAAAGATTTCAAGATCCAACTTGGAACCAGTCCTGTCCGAAGGCCAAGCCCACCATCTTTGCTCCCGACTACCAAGTTCTAAGCTTCAGTCCACCACGGACTCTGATTCACCAACTCCAAAGCAGCTCGGAATCTCAGCCCGAAAACGTTTCGCCCAGCCCGCTTGCACCTAATCATACTGCTTGAGAAACCCTTCAATCTCACCAAACTCTCGCCTCACAACCTCCGCATGCTTCTCGCTCCTCGGCACAAACCGCACCTTGTACTCATTCGGCGAGCTCACGAAGCCGTCATCGTACGCCTCGTAGCTTGTGTCCGGTTCAATCACGGTCCCATCCTCCCCGATCGCCCGTTCGATTCGGAACGCCCACAGCATCTGCGCGATCAGACGCCATTGCGTCCTCTCAGCGAGGTGCACGCCGGCGCACAGCCTACGCCCGGCGCCGTACGAGTAGTGGTCACGTTCGCTGTAATTTGACGAGGCGGCGAGCTCCGGCGCGAGCTTATGTGCCACGGGGAGGTAGCGGTCCGGGTTGTAAACTTCTGGTTCGGAGAACGAGTCCGGAAGATGGTTAAGGCCGTATGCCGGGACGAAGACGGTGCTTCCGGCCGGGATCACGAAGCCGTCATACCACTGGTCTTTGGTAGCGACGTGCGGCATGCCAGAAGGTGCCCTGTGAGAGAAGGATAATTAGCCTGAGTCTTACATGTATCAATGACTAAGTGAGGGACGTACACTGGTCTTATTCGCAGCCCCTCTTTGATGATACAGTTGATGTATGGTAAATCTTTGAAGTCGGACCATCCAGGACTCCTTTCAGAACCACACACACGGTCGAGTTCAACTCGCGCCCTCTCTTGGAACTGCGGGTATTTAGCAAGGAACAGGATGTTTGTGAGGGTTGCTGTAGCCGTAGTGTCAGCAGCGCCCTGATGGACCGCCCCAAAGAAATTGATCAGGGCTGTGTATGAGTGTGGCACGCCTATCTCGATTTCTCCCTCGAGTACGCTGTCCAATAGAGATACCCGCTTATCACCAGCGCTGCGACGCTCCTTGACACGCTTGTAGGCCTCGTCCCATGTGCCCGTCACGGTCTGGTAGCATGCGTTCCCGCGACGTCTAGACTCCATCCAACTGGCCGGAATGAGCTTCAAGATTGGGAACTGGTCAACTGGGAGGTAGCTTCCTGGTGCGACTGCCTTTGTTATCTGGTGAGGAGTCAGTTTTGCTACAAAAAGTGGGCAAGTGTAGCGGGCTCACTGCTTCCATGGCGATGTAGACGGCCTGGTCATTAACGTTAGTAACCGCAGATTTGTGGAGTTCACCAAGACATAGTTACATATGCCCAAAAGCTTCCCCAGTCCGCGGCCCGATTGCCAAACAGGGTGATGCTCGCGATTGAGGCTGTTGTTCGCTTCACCGATTGCATAAACTCTTCGGGCTTGTTCAGAAGATCGTACATCAACATGGTGACTCTGCATCATATTAGCACATGACGTGCAAAACGGGGACTGTGTTTGTTTATATCATAACATACTCAGCTTCTTGCACACTCTTCAAACTCGTGTCCAAATTCCTTGGCGAGAAATACTGAGCAATGATCTTGCGCTGCTCCTTCCACATTGCGTTGTCAGTCATCGTGGCTATATTCTCACCCCCTAATGCAAGGCGGGACTGTTCATCACATGGCCTGTCGTTAAAATAGGCGCCCCTGGAGACCAGAAGTTCGTGAACGGCACGCTTGTCATTCAAGACAATCATGGTGCTCTTGCCGACCTTGATCGAGTAAATTGATCCATACTGGTCGCCCCATTCTTTGAGTCTGGAGAGCTAGTTAGCCGAAGGTTACACTGTGGGCAACTTTTGTGAAACCTGCTTGGAAAAGAAGCGTTCGGGCGGGATGAGGTGAGCGTTCCCGAGAATAGGGATTGTTGGAGGACCAGGTGGAAGATGTTTCTCCCTGCTTCCGAATGCGAGGGTTTTATAGAGTAGTAGAACGGATGGGATGGCCCAGAAAAGGGAGTAATAATTGACCGCAAAGGGCCACTCGGTTACTGTCAGCCCCATGGTAGGTGACAAATTTCCCTCGAAGACAAGAGCATCAATCCACGACTGTTAATACATTCCGACGTCGGTCCGGCCCCCCACGGTATATATATCTACCAATTAAGCATGAGCCTAAATCGCCAAGAATGATCTTCGCTGGGCCCCCATACATTATATTTCTTCGGGAAGCTCACGTCAGATTGAACCCTGCCGGTGGTGGAAAAATCTGTTGGACTAAATCTACTGAAGCTATGTGGTTACAGCAGCAGTGGATCCTTGCACACGAAGTCCAGTCTCAGGCGCCTCTTTAGCGCCTTCTTAGTGCCCCTTTGGCTGCGCAGGCGGTCAATATTTCGAGTGTCTCAGTTGCTTTACGACGCTGACTGCATTGTTAGTGAGTCGCTTAGATAGGCTATTACGGATATTGGTACGGAGGAGCCTGTCAAAAGAGTATGCCCACAATGCCAAGAACAACCCATGTCAAGTGACCCACTTTAACACATATCTAGCCAATTAGAGCC
>MU843904.1:0-15197 GCA_030867255.1 Colletotrichum somersetense | reverse complement strand
AGTAATAAGAAAAAATTATAGTAATAAAAGACTTATATATTAAAGCTATTAAAACCCTATTATAAGGCTTTTTTACCTTAATATAGGTTTAATAATAAAAAGAACTCTTACTAAATTAATAAGGAACCTTTATATAGTAATAATAAGTATAAGGTATATTAGCTAAAAGTAAATAAGCTTTAATAAATTCTAAAAAAGCTAGGCCTTTATAATCTTTTATCTTTATCTTTTAAGACTTTAACTTTTTTAATCTTTTTATATAACCTAATATAGTGTTAGTATTATAGTAAATAAAAAAATAGAATTAATAACTCCTTAACTTAAGAGAAGTAACCTACTTATATAGGTCTTAAAGATAAGACCTTTAAGAGAAAAGACCTAATATTATAACCTAATAAGTTATAGGTAATATTACCTTACTAGACAGCTAAATAAATAATATAATATTTATATAAAACTAATAACAGGCTAAAATAAAATAACTCTTTAGGTTAGAAAAAACTATAATATAAGTTATATAATAATAATAAAAACTAATAAATAATAAATAGTCTTAAGTAAAAGACTAATAACGCTAAAGGCAGTCTATAGTAAAGGCCTAATACTTAGATATTAGTCTTAAGTATACTAACAGAATTAGGACTTATATATAGAATAAACTAGGATATACCTAAAGACAGACTTCTATAGCTTTTTAGTAACTAACTTATAATATATTCTCTAAATACCTTTTAGTATCTAACCTTAGTGATTTAATTAATAAGAAGCTATATAAGCTATAACGTATATACATAGCGAGCGGCACATCATAGCGAGCGGCACATCATAGCGAGCGGCACACCTTAAGAAAAGTGGGGTATTTCTGGCTGGGCTGTACGTAAAAACACTGTTACATAATTGGTAAGGGCCTTAACAATTCCCTAACAGTGTCTTTGCGTGCAGCCCAGCTAGAAATACCCCACTTTTCTTAAGGTGCGCCGCTCGCTATGATGCGCCGCTCGCTATGCATGTACGTTACCTATAATATTAACTATATAACTAATTACTAGGTGATTAACAGACTAATAAGCTAACACTACTGTTACTAAGTATTAACCTCTACTTACTATTAGTAGAAACCTTACTGTTAGATATCTAACTGTAATAAGTAGGTACCACTAATCGCTTAGTAGGTCTAAGTAATTACTTAGTAGGTCTTATAAAGTAATTACTTTATCTTATTACTATATAACTTATCTATAGTTCTTCTGTTCTAGGGAGTTATCTTTCTGTTATTTACATAAAGGTTATAGTGCCTGCTGGTCTGTCTTGCTAGATAGAGTAACTATTACCTGTAACTTATTAGGTTGTAATATAACCACCTAACTAATCACTAAATAATTAATAGACTAGTAAACTAATATTACTATCACTAAGTATCGACCTTAGCTATACTATTAGCAGAAACCCTACTGTCAGATTACTAACCGTAACATAATAGTGGTAGTAATAATAGCCTATATAGGGGTGGCTTATATATAGGGTGGGTTAGATAACGCTTTAAAAGGCTTTAAAAAGGAAGGTACCTTATTGTTCTATCACATGTAAATGCTACAAATTAGTAACTTAGGTAACAAAACTACCTTAAACAATATAGAAAATATTGTATATCTAGTGCTATTTTTGCTTTTTTGCTTCGACGGCCAAACCGATCCCCCTACACTAAAAAGCCAGCGAAGCAGGGGCCCTCATCAAGTAACAACCCTCAACACCAGGCCAAAATTTGATGTAGGGTTTAGTCCTCCACTTGCTCTTCTCGTTCGGAACTACGACATCGTCGCTACAATGCACAACATGACTCCACGACACAGCCATACCAGGCAATAGCACCTCTGGCGTTGACGGATTAAAACGCCCAGCAGACTGTGTGAGGACCTTCCAGGCGTTAAGGCAGTGGCCTTTGTGATGCTCAACGCGGTCGTACGCCGCGCCGAACTCGCCAGAGGTAATGTAGGACAGGTTGAGTGGCTGCAGCTTCTCTTTGTCGCGGAAGATTTCATGCACGGGGTTGCGGACAAACTCGTCGGCGATATCTTCTGCTCGGCAGTAAGGCTGTGTCCAGTAGAGGAGGCCTGGATCGTAGACACAACCTAATTGCTTGGCTTCCGCGACGGATTCTCCGCATGATGAGACTTTGAGTATGGCGGTTTTGCGTTGTGGGTAGGTCTCTGCTAGTGAGGTTGCAGGTGATGTAAGGATAATCAGAAGGACAATTGCTAGGAGGACGCCGAGGAGGAAGGCTACACTGTTTTGGAGGGTTTCGTAGAGATTGGAGATTATGCTGCGGTAGTGGGGGTGAGGTAGGTCTGACGTTGCCTCGGTTTCATCAGCACTGATGGGTTGGTATTTCGATTCTAAGGTCATATTTGAGAGATTGAGAGCGGATGTGTGAATTTGGGACAATGCTGTGTGTAGGATGGCTTATCAAAACGACAGGACCATAAATCAAATAAAAAATACTTCATACATACGGAGCATTCCTGAAACCTTTTCCCACCAGAAGGCATAGTTAACTAAGGTAAGTGTGAATGTCAGTGAGAAATGCCTGACTCGTGAGTACAGGTGCTTCTTGGAAGAAAGTTGGTTTCGGGAATATCGCTCAAAACATAGTTCGTATAAAGTTTGGCTCTCCAGGATACTATGGTACCAGGCCGAAATTTTAGCCCCCTTGCCAGGTATCTAACGTATACCCCCTAACTATTTTGGGTTTAGCTTACATCACGGGACTTTTTACGCCTATTGGCCGGCTGGCCGGCTGTTCATAAACTTTCCCTCCTATTCATTACCTATCACCACTCTAGATACCTGTTACTGCCAGCTAGCCGACTGCCATACGAAACAACTATCAGATACCGACTGTATTTGTATACATACCCTCTTTTTTAAGAGCAACCTCACGAAACAACAGATCACCAGCTTGACTAGCTTTTAGACAACTATTACGCCTAGCCGCTTCATATAATGCACAATAGATGCCAGGCAATTATTAATACGAATGGAGGGCATATGGAATAGTGAGTTGTAGCTGGATGGAAAGGGCTAGAAAATGTACCGGTTTCCACTAGTCACCAGGTGTGTGGAAATGTGACATAGTTGGGGGCATTTAACTTACCCCTGCCACTGTACAAAACGATTAGCGGGGCTTTGTAGCGTATCTGTCACGCTTTCATGTTTACCCTTCCCGGCCTATTTCAAGCGCTTTTCGTTACAAAACGTTTTCTGTGTAAGTGCACATCACCTTTTTTGCAGACAATTTTTCATTTACACGCTTTTTTTTGGAAGTTATCGCCCCCTCCTTCCTCAATAACTCCATCATCCACCACGATCAAGATAGTTCACTCAATGACAATCCGAGTTCGATATCTGCGCATCGCGCAACTTAGCACACACCTGATCACCGGGTTCTTAATCGCACTGCTGGCCGGCTGGGCCGCAAAAACGAATGTCCTCGGTCACGATGGGTCAAGCTCGATCGGTTTCTCTCCTTACGGCGATCCCGCCTGGGTAAAAGCAAAAGCTCTTACCCATCAGTACCCATGCGGCCAAAATCGCGACATGGCACTATCAAAGGGCTGCGTGTTCGAGATGGCCACAGGCACGTGGCAGCTTCCTTCATGCACACATCAACAGCAAAACAATCATTTCAGTCAACTACGCAATTGGGAGTTCTTTGTCTATGAAAATCGTACCCTTGGTGAGACACACCCGCAAACAAATATTGGCATCCATAGCCGTCGCAATCTTCGCGCGGTATCACCCGATGAGTTACAATATCTCGGCCCTAATATACAGGTCTGGACGACATGGGAGTTTCACCTGTACCGCTGCGCTTGGCTTTGGAAGCGGGACGTGCTGGTTGCGAATGGGAATATAACCGGACCTATTGGGGGCAGGCAACACTGTGTTGACGAGGCTTTGATGAAAGAGGATAGGTTTGCGCTCGGAGATGTCGTCGCGGGATATCGCGTGAGGTTTCTGAGCTGTTCGGCACCGCCTAGCTTCATAGTGTAGATTTAGTATGATTGCGTAGCCAAGATACCACAGGTACTAGGGTCGCGAAGGAATCAAGAATGCAGGGCATACAAATCACGAAGGTTTTTGAGGATGCAGTGGAAGCCTCGGATTTGCGAAAACATGAGAAGTGTGTCTAGTAGGTTCACCAGGTTCATCTGTCTTATGAGAGAAGAGAGATAAGCCTTGCGTGTAGTGCAGTCCAGCGCCGTCACCTTCTATACAGCCTGTAAGGCTTTCTGAGGACGCAGTTGGGAATCTGTTGCTTCCTGTCGGTGTACAGGGTGGCATGGGAATGGAAACTCGCGCTTCGCGACAGCTATCAGTTGTTAGAGAAGAGACGCCGCAAGAGAGTGAAGCATGTGCAGGTATTGGGTCGGGAACATCTTTGCCTGAGGCTAGCATCAAGAGGTGACTGGACTAGGCTTGACTTGATGTCCTACTCGGACGTAGTCGTTACTTAGTTAACTCAACTACCCTACTTATACACCACCCCCACTTTTACACCACTATCACCACCACTATCACCACTTATTTCACCAGGTCTACCGCCCACCTATATATAACTTACGGCCTTACCAGATAATTTAGATACGCTGGATCTATCTAGACTATCTATATTGCCGATATCTATACTTTACGCCTGTTAAATATCCTATATAGTGGCGAAGGTGCTGTTAGGCGATAGAAAGACCTTTTTCCTCTTGTGTTGCTGTAGGTCCTCTAACTGGCTCTCTAACCGGCAGACCTTTTACTTTAGAAGTATCCTTCTAGATACCTCTTTATTATATCCCTTTTATATTTTTCTAGATAGGTAACAAATAGTATAAGTATCTAATTTATCTTTAGCTAACTAGGTTAACTAGTATAATTAATACTATAAGTTAGTAGACTAATAAGGGGTTAACTATAGGATAATAGATATAGCTTTATCCTACTGTTAGCTGCTAGGCTGGTTAGTCTACTGGCTGGTCTGGCTGGTCTATTAGTCTTTAGTTACTATATAGTTAGATAAAGGTTATTATATAGATATTAGCTATAGTCTAGCTAACCTCTAGCTACTTCTAATATTTTAGACTGTTATAGCTATATCTCTAGCCCTTATATAACAGGCTAAAAACACCTTTTTACTAGTAACAGTTAAATTACTAACCTAGTTATCTAGATATCTAACCTCCCTTTAATAGGTATACTTTAATTAGCTAAAGACTAATATATCTAGTAGCTAGAGGATAATAGAGAAGTATAGTAGTAGATATAGTAGATATATTTTAATTTAAAAGTATCTTTATATAAAGTCTATAAATATATAGCTATAATATATATCTAGAACTAGTAGTCTAGCTGCTTTTAGTTTACTAGGTATATATTATAACCTAATAAGTTATAAGCGATATTACCTTACTAGATAACTAGCAGGCAGCATAATATTTATATAAGACTAACAGTAGGTTAGGATAAAATAACTCCCTAGGTTAGAAAGAACTATAGTATAAGTTATATAATAATAATAAGGACTAATAAACAATAAGCAGTCCTAGGTAAAAGACTAATAACGCTAAGGGTGGTCTATAGTAAAAGACTAACATTTAGATATTAGTTTTAGGTATACTAACAGGATTAAGACTTATATATAAAATAAACTTAGATACACTTAAGGATAAACTTCTATAGCTTTTTAGTAATTAACTTATAATATATTCTTTAAATACCTTTTAGTATCTAACCTTAGTAATTTAATTAATAAGAAACTATATAAGCTATATTTATAATGTTAACTATATAACTAATTACTAAGTAATTAACAGACTAATAAGCTAATATTACTATTACTAAGTATTAACCTCTACTAACTTAAATAATAAAATTATAATAAGATTATAAGGCTTATATAAGTATAAAAAGCAGTAAAATAAAACCTAAATAAAGATAAATAATCTTAAAAGGTCTTAACTATAATTAAGGACTAACTATAAACTAGAATCTAGGCCTAAAGTAACCCCTTAAAGCAGTTAGATATTAAAGATAATTATAATTAAACCTTATAAAAAAAAGTAATCTATTTATATAGATATATAACTAAAGTAATTATAGTAAAAAGGAAGAAAAAAAATATAAAAACTTACTTTCTCTTACTATAAATAAGGATCTAGAAACCTATACTATAAGACACTATTATAGTATAAAGAATAAGTATTAACCTTAAAGACCTAAGCTTTAATTTAAGAGAATTACTATATAAGTTTATTCCCTAAAGTAAAATTAAAAGAAGAGTAGTAAAATAACTACTAGAAATAAGTAAAGCTAAGACACCCCTCTTATTAAAAATAGAAGAAGTCTAATAATAAGTAAGAAAAGTTACCTTACTATTAAATATTAGAACTAACCCCTATTTAAAATAATAAAAATAAAACTAACTTAATAATAGTAATACTTATAACTTAGATAAACCTCTTATAGTATAAACCTATATTAACTTTAGTAATAACCCTTTAGTTATTTATAACTTAAAGACTAAGGACTAACACTTTAATCTATAACTAAAAGTACTAAAAGATAATAATAACTAAGAAGTAAACTTTTACAGTATAGATAACACTAATATTAAACTAAAACCTGTTATCTCTATCTAAAAGAAACCTCTCCTTAAAGACTATAAATAGCTAAATACTAAACACCTTTTACACTATAATATATTTTAAACAGACTAAACTTATAATAAATATTAAATCTATATAAGGGAGAAAAAAATATATTTCTTTTACCTATAATAATAATATAGTAATAAGCCTATTATTAAATCTATAAAGACTTTAAAATAGGAACCTAAAAAGTTAAGGAATATAAAACCTTATAGCTTTATTTCTAACTAAGCCTTAAATATCTTATACTATACGTTAATAAAATCACTAGGCACTAGCCTAACTATATATTTAATAAATATAAACGCTATTATAGAGATAAAGTATACGCTTAAAGGACCTAGATTAAAAAAAAGAAAAACCTTAGAAACTAATAGTTAAAAAATAATAAACGCTAACTATAAAGAGATTATAAGCAGCTAGTAGAGATAAAAAGCCTCTATATATTATAATAGTAGAAGATAATAGATACCTTTTTCTAGAAGTCCTTATTAATAGATAGACCACTTAGGTTATAATTAATAGTAAAGCGTAAGTAAATTTAATTTTACCTAGGCTAGTAAATTAAAAAGAGATTATATAGTAATTTAAAGACGTTATATATAACCTTTAAACTATTAAGAAAGAAATAGTAATATATAGTAAAAGCACTATTAATAAGAAGACTATATACCTCCCTCTAGTTACTTATAGCTATTAAGAATAGCTAATCTTTAATATTATAAAGATAAAACACTTAGATATAATCTTAAGAACTCTATAGCTAAGAAAAAATAACCTAGATATTAATTAGAGAACTAGCTAACTTTAATAGAGAGATTTAACTGTAAGGCAGCGTTATATACTGTAACCCTTAAGTAAATTAAGACGATAGAGATATATTACCTATATTAAAAGAATTAAGCCTATAAAAGATAAGCAGCTTATATCTATATTAGTTATTAGAAATATAACTTAATAATTACTAGATAAATAAGAAAATAATAAATTAAAAGAAAACTAACTTAACTTAATACCTTATAAATATAGAAGATACTAGAAACTGTTTACTAAAAAACTAGAAACAGGACTACTAAAATATAGACTATATAACTATAAGATCTAGATACTTAAAGGGAAGTATCTAAAGCTTAAGCCTATTAATAGCTTTAATCTTATAGAATAAGAAGCACTTAATAAATAGCTAGATAAAAACCTAGTAAAAGGCTATATTAGACTATTAGAATTACTAGCAGGATACCTAATCCAGTTTATACTTAAGAAAAATAAAAAACTATAACTATATATTAACTATTAAAAGCTTAATAATATTATTAAGAAAAATAGCTACCTATTACTACTTATATTAAAGCTATAAGACCTTTTATATAAAGCTAACTAGTTTATAACACTTAACCTTAAAGGTATATATAACCTTATTTAAATTAAAAAAGAAAATAAATAGAAAACAGTATTTTAAATATAAAAAGACTTATTTAAAACTTTTATAATACCTTTTAGACTTACTAATATACCTACTATTTTCTAGATAATAATTAATTATATACTTAAGAAGTATCTTAATATTTTTATTATTTACTACCTTAATAATATCTTTATCTTTTTATAAAATCTTAAAGAATCTAAGGAATATATATATAAGGTATTATAAAAACTTTAAAAAGTAAAACTTCTAGTTAAACTAGAAAAAAGTAAATTCTATATATAGAAGGTTAACTACTTTAGATTTTGTTAGAAGTAAGAGTTAGAATAACTCTTAATACTTCTACTTTACGTTATATTTCCTTTATTATAAGGAATATTACGTATTATATATATATATATATAATCTACTATATTAGTAGATTAATATATATACTGATTACGTAAGCAACCTGATTACGTAATCAGTAGAACATTCTAGAGGATTCTTTAGAGGAGCAAGATTGGCTTTACTACTCCTCACTTTTGGGATCTAGGTTATTAACAGTAAGTTAGGGTTATTATCTTAAGTAACTTAGGGTTATTATAAGTTGTTATGATTTATAAGCAGCTTACGTCAGTATGGAATATTCTAGTAAGCTGTATATTATTATATAAGGACTGGAATTCTTCCTGTTTCTAGGTCTATCTCTTCTATCTCTAAGCAAGCAAGCAAGCAAGCAATCTCTATAGTAACAATCTAACTACTATACTCTCTTTACCACTTATTCTCTCTGTTATATATCCTTATATCAGTTATACCTCTACCCCTTATATCTTATATTCTTGCTTCTATAAGATATATCGTTATATTTATCTCTTTATACCTCTTAAAGAGATAATATAACCTATTGTTCTAATAGATTTACTATTACACTAAGAGAAATCTATATATAAGATAAAAGGATATAGGCAGTTAAGGACTAGCCTATACCTTAAAACGTTAAGGACGTCTAATTGTTTTTTAAATTTATTAACTTCTACTAATAATTCCTTAAAGGATATATAAGTAAAGTTAGATACTTTTAGAAGCTTATATATAAAGATATAAAGTTTAAATGAATAGAAATATATAATAAGGCATTTAATAAAGTTAAAAAGCTTATTATATCTAAACTAGTTACTAGGATCTTAAACCTAGATAAGCTATTTAAAGTTAAAACCGACGCCTTAGACTTTACTATAGGCAGATAACTAAGATAATAGGATAAAAAAAGACGATTTTACCTATATATATTCTACTTAAAAGTATTCTATAGACTAAAGTTAAATTACTAGATTTATAATAAAGAACTTATAGCTATTATTTAAGTATTTAAAAATAGAAACCTTACCTATTAGAAACTAAACACTAGGTTATTATATATACAGATTATAAAAATCTTATATACTTAATAACTTTAAAAATACTTAATAAATAATAAATCTTATAGTTAGAATTTCTATTTAAATATAACTTTAAAATTATCTGCTTTAAAAAATTAGAAAACAGAAGAGCAGACGCCTTTAATAGAAGACTAAACTATAAAGTCTTAGTCCTAAAGGAAATATAGGTTATCCTTAAGTATAATAATAATAGTAATATTATCTTAGTGTAAAAACTTATTATAATTAGTATATATATTAATACTAGTATAACTAGTAAAATAATAGCAGACTAGATATATAAGATATAAAGCGCTAAAGTATATAGACACTAAGGTATTATAAAAATATTCTAATAAATTTAATAATATTATAATAAATAAGTTATATAAGAAGAAGTAGCTTTAGTAATTAAGGACTATAAAATATATAAGAAAAGTAAAAACAGTCTTTATAAGCTATATAGATAAATCTAACTATTACTAGTACTACTATTAGTATAGCACTTAATCTCTTTAGACTTTATTATTAAACTACTAAAGTTAAAAAAACTAATAATAAATATATACTATAATAGCGTTCTAGTAGTTATTAACTAAATTATAAAATATATAACGTAGTATATAAGTAAACGGTCTATATAAGTAAACGGTCTACTTTTATATAATTTAGAACAGACACTCTTTAGGCCTACTTTTCTCTACCTATAACTATAGTACGGCATTTAAATAAAAGCGATTTAGTCCTAGCGCTAAATACGCTTAAAATAAACCTAAAATTAAGCATATAAAAGGCTGTATCTATCTATAATATGTCCTATATAACACTCTATTAATAACAACACGGCCAACCTGTAAAGCGTAACATCTAACCACCCTGCCAGAATTTAACCTTATATAAAAAGAATACTATTATTTAATATATTATTAACCTAGATTTATAAGCATTTTTACTACGCCTTAGTGCTGTTTAAAAAATAGCCAATCGACTTCTTTACAACCGTAGCGCATAACGCATTAGGACTAACTAGGCCTTAAACTTTATATAATAACGACCTAAGCTAAAGACGCGTTTTAATTAAAGAATTAACTATTAGAGAGTCCTCTATAAAGATCCTAACGCGTATTACGTATAGTTTTCCTTTATCTAAAATATAATTATAAAGTATAGTATATATAATAATAATATCTATAACTTTAATAAGACTAGGTTTATAATAGGCAAGATGTCTTTTAAAATAGTTATTATAGCCTCTAAACGATATAGTAAGCTAAAAGGAGTATAATAAGGGAATTAGGAATAGGTTTTAGTAATCTAGGGCATTAGGTTATACGGCTATTCTATCCTGCTATATATTATCTTTATAAGTAAAGTCTATCTTAACTTTTAGATATATAACAGCCTCTTCCTATATAACTAAGTAATTACCTTTATAGAAAACGATTAGATAATAAATAAGAAAGGCCTAAAATAAGTAAAGCACTTTAATTTCTATATAAAGAGTTATATAAAGGGTGCTTACTGCCTTTTTATCCTTAATAGCTATAAAAGCCACTATTTTATTAATTTTAAGCTATAACGTATATGTATAGCGAGCGGAATAATATAGCAAGCGGAACACTTTTCTCTACCTTAATACTTTTATATAAGTTTATTTATCTATAATGTATAAAATTAATTAGAACTAATTATTATCCTTTTCTTTAGTACTGTCCTAAACTACCTGACATGTTTGTACGTTATGCCCTGTCTTTCTGTAATTGCTATATTGCCGACTGCGCACTTCACCCTCCTCCGTATGAGCACCCTCTGTATAGATATTGTTACCTCTAGCATTAATAATCCCTTTTTTAACCTGTATAGCCTCTGCTTCTGTAGCATTAAGTGACCCTTTAAGACGTAGTTGGCTTTTTTTAGCCCTCTGGCGCTTACTTAATACCTTATTTGCTGTATGAAGCCTAGAGACCTTAGCTTTAATAAGAGCTAGTCGGTGTGCTAACTTGCTAATACCTTTTGACTGTAAGTTAATTACTTTATATAATGGCGTTGGTGAGCTACCTTGATGTTTTTTAATCCTTTTTTTTAGTAAGGTAGAGCTTTATATGCCTTTAATTGCTATAGTTAGCGTCTTTTGTTCCTAGGAGCCCTGACTGACTGGGCGTGAGTTGGATGGTGTAGGCGTTTTTGGCTTGAAATCTAGGCGAGAAATAATAACTTCTAGGTTAAAAGGTATAAGGCCAGCTTGTTAGAAACCTGCTTGTATATTTTTTTTGCCTATTAAAGTAAAGAATACTGTTTTAAAAGTAGGAAAGAAGTTATCCTTTGTAATATATGTAATCTGTATCTTTATTATATTCTTAATTTCTTTGCTGTATAAGTGTTTTAATAGACTAAAATAACTAATATTAAGAGGCTGAAGCTTGTGTGATAAATAGGGAGGTATGTATAAAGTAATAATCTTTTCTTCTTTATAGTAGTCGTTAAATAGAGTCGATTTGTGGCTGTTATAGCTATCTAGGATTAAGAGGTAATAAGCACCTTTTGTATAGGACTTTGTAAATTGATTGTAATGCTTTAGCTAATCTAAGCTAATCTTATTTATTGTCTATCTGTTTTTGCTTGGGTGGACACGCCAGCTGGGTGGAAACTGGCCGTTAGTATACTAAGAGAGGAGGTGATATCTGCCTTTTACGATAACGTATGGAGGTATTGCCTAGCTATCTGTATAAACACCCTGAATGATAGAAACCTATTTACGATTACTAGGCTGCTTTATATAAGGCCTTCTACGTCGGTTGGAAGTCGTAATAACCTTTGCGTGCGACAGTATTCCTATTAAGAAGCTAGTCTTATTAAAATTATAGATATTGTGATCTTGTATTCTGTACTTAGCGATTGTGTTTTGTATAAGTGTAAACCAGCCTAAAATAATTGTAGGATCTTTAGCTAATGCTCTCTAATAATTAATCTGACGTCGGAATCGCATATTAAGGTCTGGTTGGCGTCGTATGAAGTTCTCTGCCTATTGTGGTCTAACACGCGTCGCGTCGCGTACGTTAAGGAGGCAATTAGCTATATCTTGTACGTCTTCTAGTCGCGGTGGAAATCCTCGATCAATCAGGTCAATAACCCTTTTATAAATCACATCCTCTTCTGTAGGTGTCATCTTCATTAAATTCGTACGAGTTTTGCGTCGTGGCATTTGTCTGACGCGTCGGTAGTAGAGTGTTGTGTGAGGGATGTTATAGATAGAGGTAGCTTTTTGTATAGATAATTTTAGGTCTTTTTAGATAGCTGCTAGTGTAAGGATAATACGGCTTTCATTTAAATAAGAGTCTATTGTTATATGTAGAGAAAAACTAATGTCTAAAGGAAGTATGTAGGAGGAAGAAAAAGTGTTCTGCTCGCTATGTTGTTCCGCTTGCTATGTATGTACGTTACTATAAGGAGTAAAAGATTATTACGCTTTATATACTACTTTATTTATTATATAAGCTTTAGCCTCTTAATATTAGGTGTTTTAGTCCCTTAAAGCAGGCGTATAGTTAAGAAATTAAGGTCTTTATATAGGTATATATTATATATATTATAAAAAAAGACTTCCTTCTAGCCTTCTATAAGGTATATAATAAGGTAATAACTATAGTAAACATCTAAGCAGGCTTTAGAGTAACTAGCTTTATTCTATATAATTCTAAATATATAGTTTTACAGCTAGATATAAAGCTTTATATACTAACACTACTATATTTTTCTGCTAGCTTGCTAGAACCTTAGGTCCTAAAGATACTAAACAACCTAATTAAATTTACTTTATAGTCTAATTTAATTTTAAATTAAATTATATAATATAAGAATAGCTCCCTAATATTAATTATTAGGTATATATAGTAGCTAAAGAAAAAGATAATAGTAGTAGTATATAAATAGACTTTAATATAGGCAGACTTAGCTAAGTATTAAGAGGCAAATAAGCGTCTAAGCCGCTGTTATTATATAAAAAAAAAACAGATTTAGAAAAACAGAACACTTATAATTAATTAGGTATAGGATATAAACACTTAAATAGATATAATAAAGCAGTTACAGATAGAAATAGGTTAAAGTAGTAGTTATATAAGGAGGATAAAAACGTATACATAACGATATAGTATCTGTAGTAAACCTAGCTATAATACTTATATATATTAGAAAGTTAAATCTACCTCTAAAGAAGAGGATTCTAAATAGTTTTAATAAATTTAAGGCGTTATAGTTAATTTCTCTTATATATTATTATATAAGGGTAGTGAAAGTAGACCGTTTACTCATATAGACCGTTTACTTATATACTACGTTATACTTTATTTTATATATAGAATTAAGTATAATAGAAGACCTTATATATACCTTTTTAAAATATATTATTAGTAACTATAAATTACTAAAGGAAATTATATTTAATAGAGATAAGCTGTTTACCTTAAAGTTTTAAAAATCTTTAATTTAAAACTTAGTATAGACTATAAACTATTAACTGCTTTCTACTTATAAACTAATAGACAGATTAAAAAAATTAACTAAATATTTAAATAATATTTATAATACTATATTAACTATAACTAAAATAATTAGGTACTATTACTACCTATAGCCTAATTTACTTATAACAGTACTATTAAAGAAAGTATTAAAAACTTATTATTTTATTTAAACTATAGATTTAAACCTACTGCTTATAGAGAACCTTAAGAAGGACTATATACCTTATAAGCTATAACTAGCGTTAATAAACTAAGAGAACTTTAAGGTAAAGTATCTCTAGATCTAGAATTTATTAGGATATAAATAAAGAAATATACTAATACTTTTAGAATTAAAAGACTAACCTTTAAAGAGGGAAATAGTATATACCTTTTATATAGAAATATTAAAATAAAGCGCCTAAGTAATAAACTTAACTATAAGAAATTAAGACCTTTTAAAATCTTTAAAAAAGTTTTAAACGTTAACTATAGACTTAACTTACTAGAGATAATAAAAATCTATTTAGTCTTTTATATTATACTGCTTAAACTAGTATTATAAAGATTAAATACTAATAACTATATTATTATTAAATTAAATAAACTAAAGTATAAAGTTAAACGTATTATTAATAAACGCTATAAGAATAAATAAAAATAATACCTAGTAAAATAAAAGAACTATAGATATAAAGATAACTTATAGAAGCTAGTTAAAAACCTTTAACACTTTTAATAACTGCTTTAAGACTTTTATAAGTACTAAAGAGACTAAGTATTAATAGACTTATATTAGTAACTTTATCCTTAAGCCTATATAAAGACTAGTCTATATTATTAGAAACCTATATAAACTATAGCTTCTTTATTATTCCCTTTTTATAAGTATTTAATATTAATTCTAAAGTATTAGACTTATCTAACTCTTATATTTCCTAGCAGAATATCTTAGCTTATTACTTTTAAATAAGTTTCTAAGTTTTTTAAATATAAGATAAACAGCTAGTAGTAGTTACTATTAGGGACTATAGATAAGCAAGCTTTTTTAAAGCTTTAAAAGCTTCTTACTAGTTTTTTTATTTTTTTTATTTTACTTCTTCTATTAAGTATTTAACTTTTATACTATAAATATATTAGTAATAAGAAAAAATTATAGTAATAAAAGACTTATATA
>MU843903.1:4447-15198 GCA_030867255.1 Colletotrichum somersetense | reverse complement strand
ATTTCTTTTAAAAAACCTAAAGTAAGTGCTTAATATTTAAAAGGTAACTTATCTAGTAATACTATAAGTACTTTTATAGGTATTTTATCTAGGTTCTTCTTTTTAACTTATATAAAAGATATAGTAGTCTAGTTACTCTAATATAAACTGTAATTAATACTCATATTAGAATATATATTAAGTATATTATATACTTTACCTTATTATTATATTAGACTAATATAGTGTAAGTAAAACTTTCTTATATAATCTATTAGGTTATCTAGAAAAACTATATAGTATTAATCTTTTATAATTTAAAGACAGTAATAGAAACTAATAAACACTTTAGCCTTATTATAAAGTATATTATATAGGTTTTAAGTATAGATTCTTTTTTTTCTTTAGCATTTTTAAAAGATAAAGATTATATAAGGCTTATATAGTCTATTTTAGACTATATATTTTAATAAAAGGTTATAGATATCTTTCTATACTATAGATATATTATAACTTTAAGATCTTAAGAAACTTTCTACCTCTTATATATATTATACTTTAGTTAGTATTATTTATATAATAGGCTTTCTAGTTCCTTAAGCTATTAGTTTAATTAACTTTATTAATAATTTAGCTAGATTCTATTAAGTTATAACTTTAAGGTTTCTAACAGTAGTAGTTAGTATATTTATTATATAACTGCTAGACTTTCTCTAATATTACTTTTAGAGTTATTATATAAGGTTAACTACTTATTTATTTTTCAGCTTTATCTTAATATCTTTAAAGATACCTTTTTTAATAATTTACCTAATAAATTCCCTAAAGTATAAGTAATATATTTACTTCTAGGAGTTAGCTGTTAGAAAGAGGCAGGGTAGTCCCCTCACCTTTAAAACCTGTTTTCCCCTATAGGTCGGTTGCTTTACAGGTTTTACTATAAGAAGGGTCTTTCTGCCCTAATTAGGACGAAAGGAGTCATTATTAACAGTCATGCAGTCACACAGCAACACATATATACACATACAGACAGTTAAGTCAAGAAGTTATTTATTAAGTTATTATATATCTATTTTCCCCTCTAGTAACTATTTAAAATATAATAAGCGTAGACCTAGAACCAGCCAGACCAGCAGCCAAGGCTAGAAACTATTTAACTCTTCTACTTCTATTTCTACCCTAATTAAATCTATCCTAATAGAATCTTAATAGCAGAAGGCTTAGTATAAGCCTATGTTAGTTACTCCTTATAAGACGACCTAAAGTATACTAAGGCTGTAGTAGTAATATAGTGTATTATTATAAACTAACCTACCTACTATTTATATTCTACACCCTACCTTAGTTTTAATAGTGCCTTATAGCAGAATTAAACTACTAATCTTCTTATTATTAATAGTTATTAGTTTGTTTTTACCTTTATTCTCTTTTTTCTTTTTTATAATATAAAAATCGCTAGGATAAAACTAGTAATACTAAAGGAATAAAAATAATAAGAATAATAATAAGTCTAGCCTAATTAGACTGCTTTTATAAAGTAGGAAGTAAATTAACTCTAAATAAGGAGATAAAAATTAGAAATAGAAATAACTAGATAAAATAAGACTAGATAAGACTAGATAAGATAAGCCTAACTTACACTTATTACTATTATATAAGGAAAATATATAACTAGACCGACTAGATTTAATAAAAATAATATAATATAAATAAATAAAAAAGTAACTATTTAAAATAAGACTAACTAAAGCGTTAGTAGAGATAAATACCCTTATAACTAGAAAGCCTAAGCTCTTTAAGCTTATATTTAGCTTCTCTTATAAGTATATCTTACTATTAAATAACTTAAGGACTATAAGAGGAATATATACTACCCTTAACCTTAGCCTAATCAGGCTAAGTCTTACCTTATATAGTAAGAAAAACGTTAAAACCTATAATAAGATATAAATTACTATAATTATATATTAGTACTAAATTAGCCTTTATCTTACTAACTAAATATTCTAAAATATAACTAGAACAGTATTTATAAGGGATATTTTATTTTTAATATAAATATTTACCTATAGCCTAATTAGACTAAAATAATAGCTATTTTAACTAGTAAAAAACTAAAACGTAATATTTATATCTAACACTTTATATAACTTATATTACTATAGCTAAGATAGTTAGAATAAGCCTAAAATACTAAATAATATTACTTCTTTTAGGCTTACTCTTTTAGATAAATAACTACCTAATTAGGCCAGCTAGTATACTAAGACTTTATTTAATACCTTCTAGAAGTCTAGTGTAACTATAGACTTTAATAATAATAACCTATATATACTGTTACGCCCTGTTTACCCTTAAGCTAGTTAGCACCCTTCTAGAGAGAGACCTATAGCTATTAAAGATCTCTAGACCTAACAGTATATAATACTCTAAGTCTTTTAAATCTTTTAAGACTAAGGCAAGAAGCTCTATATATAGAGGAATCTATTATCTAGTTAGCCCTACCAGCTAGGCTATAAAGTTAAAGTCTATAGTAGTATAAAGATACTGACTTCTAAATCTAGAGGCACCTCTACCTTTAATAGGTGTAATATTATAGACTTTCTAGACTAGTATAAATTCCTTATAGACCTTATAGAATACTCTAATTAAGATAAAGTAAAATCTTTACCTTAGTATTTACCTATTAAGTACTAAGCTATAGTTAAAATTAAAGTAAAAACTTACACTTAGTCTAAACTAAAAAGATACCTACTTAAAATCTATAGACTACTTAATAAAGAAGTTACACTTTAGCCTAATAAAAAGCTATATTACCTACTTAAAGGTAGTCTAATTAGAGAGGATTTACTAAAAAAAACCGTCTTACTATTTTAAAAAGTTAAAAGTATTATTATAAAGGCTAAAATAAAAAAAAAGCTAGTTATAAGTAACTATAAGGTTATAAAGCTTATTACTAAATAGTATAATAAAGCTACTATTCTAGCTATAGCCCTTTAGATATAGACTACCTTTACCTAGTTATTTAAAAAAAGCGATTTTAATACTTTTAAAAGAATTATATTATCTTAAGTAGGCTAAAAGTTATAATATAAAGGCAGCTATATAGACTCCTCTCTAGGTAAATAAGGTTAAACTAAAATAACTATAAGACCTAAAGCCTTATCTATAATAGTAAAGTTAGTATAATAAACTAATTAAGTTAAATCTTTTATAGCTAAAGTTAAGAATATTTACTTACTATTAGTAACTACTATTAAGGATTTAGTAATATTTATATAAAACCTAGCTTTTTTAGTATTCTTAAAGATTAAATAGTAACTAGATATATCCTTATAAGTATATTTAGTTAATACTTTTAGGCTACTTTATAATACCTACTAATACTTATAGTCGCCTTACTAGGGGAATATAACTCTCTAGATAAAACCTAGATTTTAAAAAGGCTATCCTAACTAGTGTTAGTATAATAGTTATAACAGTAAGTATTACTAAAAATACCTTTAGTTATTTAAAGATAAAAAGGCTAATCTAATTATATTAGACTACTTAGTTTATAAATATAGTATCTTATAGAGACCTTTAGTATTAATTATAGAAGTCTCTAACTTTATTATTACTAACTTATAGTATTACTAGTAACTAGACAGACCTTAGATTTTAGCCTATATTACTAATAACTCTTAATACCCTGCTTTAGTAGTAGCTACTAAGGCTATCCTTAAGAATAAAATTAGGCGTCTATATACTAATATACTTAAATCTTATTAGCTAAAGCTCTTATAGGACGCTAGAACTAACTTAGTCTTAGTTAGTATAATACTGTTATCTTACGCTAAGGTATTCTAGGTTTCTTAAGTTAACACTATTACTTAATCTTTTAGACTAAAAGAAGTTCTTTATCAGCCTAATTATATAAAGTAATATATAGTTAGGTAAGGTTTTATATTTAAACTGTTATCTTAATAAAATAGCGTTTTAAATATAAAGTTAGATTTAATAGATACCTACCTAAAGATAGTTAATACTTAAAACCTACTACCTATAACACTACCCCTAACAGTTAACTAAACCTATAGAAGAGTTAAAAAAGTACTTAATTAGGGTAATATTAATAACTATATTATAAGTATATAAGCTATATCTTAAAAAATTAGTAGCACTATCTTTATCCCCTTTAGTACTACTATATAGATCTAGCTATAGTTTAAATAAGATATAATAGCTTTAGTATAAAACCTTCTAGATTCTAAAAGGTATAGTAATACCTATACTAAGGCTACTAATAACCTAATTAAAGACTTTTCTATAAAAGATAAAAAGAAAAAATATAAAATTATTAATTGTTATAATAAAGAAATTTCTAACCTTATTACTAAAACTACTAGAATTAATCTAATTAAGATAACTAATATTAAAAAACTTATAATAATAGTCTCTAGTTTTATTATCTTACACTTTAAAATTAGAGTTTAAGTAGGTAGAAACCACCCTAATTAAAATAAGCTAATTATAGGGATCCTTAATAATAAAGTAAATATAAATATTATCTTATATTTTTATATTAAAAAGAATAGTCTATAGCTAACGCCTATTAAGCTAGATATATAAGCTTTTAACCCTACTATAAAATAAACCCTCTTTAATAAGGTATATATTATACCTATTTAGATAAATAGCTACTGCTTTATAACGACTATATTTATAGGAAATAATAAGAATATACTAGACTAACTTCTGCTTAACAGCCCTTTTTCTATTAGCACTAATATTAACTATAGGTATAGTAAAGATATTATTATAGCTATTATAACTATAAAGAAGACTTATCTATATATCCCTAAAGTATTTACAGACCTTAAAGGTCTAAAGGATATTAAGTCCTATATACTAAAATAAGATTTATATATCTAGAAAGTCTTTTCTACCTTACTAACGTTAGGAGAAATAGACTAGGAAAACTAAAGCCTAGCACTATAGCTAGGGTAGCTATTAGGAAGATAAAAATCCCTAGATATAATATTAAACCTAATAATAAAGAAGTTATCTTACTAGATAAAAAAGAATCTAATATAATAGTTAAAATAGTCCTTATAGACCTTTTTAATCTTATTACTAAATATATTTATAATTTTACTTTTTAGATTAGTAAATATAACTATAAAGGCTATCCCTTATATCTATTATTTTATCCTAATTAGGACGAAACCGTTACGACCTATATTAGTAGAACTAAGGTTTATACTATAAAAAAGAGGGAAGAGGAGAGGGTATAGAAGACTACTAAAGTCTTTAATAAGATTAATACCTTTTAAAATAAATAAACTATAAATTAATAGAAGTCTTAGCCTAATTAGACTAAGATAAAAACAGTTAAGACCTTTATAATATATAAAAAAAAGAATAAAAAAATACACCTAGTTAATAGGCTGGTAGATAACACTTCTACCCTTAAAAAAGACCCTCTATAGAAAATTAAAAACCTTACTAAAGCTAAAATAAAGATATAGCTAGATAAAAGACCTTTTAAAGGTCTAATTATACCTAAGTTTTTAAATATTAAGCTATATTAAAGACTTATATAAGACCGCTTAAATAGTATTATAAAGACAGTTACCTACCTCTAGCTAAAAGAAAAAAAGCTTCTAGAGAACATCCTAGTAAACTAAAAAAAAGCTTTAGCTTAGGATTTTCCCTATTACAGCTCTATTAACCTAAAGGTTACTTCCTTATAACTAATTAAGATAATCCTATATAAAGTATAGTAAGAAAAAGGTATTTTAGTCTCTAAAGGGCTAAATAAAAAAGTCTATAAGATCCTTAATAAGCGTAAGGATAAAGGTATTCTAAAAGAAAGCTACAGTTTATACTATAACCTATAGTTCCTTATTAAAAAAAAAGATAACACCTTATATTTAATTAATTTATATATAAAGCTAAATAAGGTTATAATTTATAATACCTATATTCCCTTTAGTGCTAACTAATTTATAAAAGACTTTAGTATATATAAACTGTTATCCTTACTAGACTTTTTTTCTAGATATAACTAAGTCCTTCTTACTAAAAAAAACTAAAACTTAACGACCTTTATATTACTAATTAGTCTACTTTAAATATATATACTACTATAAAAAGCTATAAATTTAGTTACCTAGTTTATAAGGATTATCTTATATATTCTCTATAACCTTATACGCTATTACTCTAAAGCCTTCCTTAACGATATTATTATTAGAGGACTAATAATAATATATAAAAATAAAGACCTACCTAATTAGGCTAGAATATATTAATATATTTATAAACACTTATAGAATATTAACCTAGTCCTTTTAAACCTAAAGCTAACAGGCTGTACTATTACTATTAAGAAATTATAATAGGCCTAACAGTTAGCTGTTATTATTAGATACCTATATAGCTTTAAAAAATATAGACCTAATTAAGCTAAGATTATTAAGCTCCTTAAGTAAGAAGACTATAAAAATATTATAAAGGTCTACTTATTTATTAGCTTAACTAGATTCTATAAGCTATAGGTTAATAAATATATAGAAGTAACTCTACCCTTTTAAAAGCTTATAAAGAAGAATATAGTGTTTATATAAAGACCTAATTAGGCTAAGGCAATAAAGATATTAAAGGATTACCTTACTTTAGTACTACTTATTATTACTTTAGATTATAGCCCTACTGCTAGCTAGATTATTATTAGTATAGACGTTAGCCTTTAAGGGTAGGAAGTAGTATTATTATAGAAAACTAACAGACAGTAAGCAGTTACTAGATATAAAAGCGGTATCTAGAGAGAGGTAAAGCTAAAATATAACGCTAGTAAGCTAGAACTAAGGGCAGTTCTAATAACGCTAAAAAAGCTATATAACTATATATTGCAGGAGGTCCTGCACAGCCTCTGTGGCTGGGGCAACAGTGGCTGGTGGCTGTAGTGCTTATACTAACGCTATTACTAAGCGCTTTTCTTTATATTTATCTAGAGACCGGCTACTACAGTTACTTTTAGCCTAAGTTAAGCACTTCTTACTATAAAAGGTTAACCTTACGCTTTTTACCTATAATAGTTAATAAGCCTAGCTCTATATAAGACCCTTTTTTAGGTAGAGGAGTGTAGAAGTATTTTTACTATTTACTTTTAACTAAAGCGACTGGCTATTAATAATGTCTATAGTCGCCTAACCTAGTGTACCTGACGATAGGCAGTGCCTTAATATATAAGCAGACTAGCCTATATAGTATATTACCCTTTAAGTATATATAAAGACTGCCTATATCTAGAAGCTTATTAATCTAGACGGTAAGGACGTCTTTAAGGATAATATATACCTACTTAAAAGACTAGACTCTTCTACTCTTATTACTAAATAGTAATTAATATACAGGCATAAGGAATTAATATACAGACATAAGCCTTATACAGGCATAAGATTTACACTCTCTAATTAGTTAAAAAAAATTTTATTAGTGTAGATAAATTCTGCTAGACCTACAGAAGGTAGCTCTCCTTTTTCCTATCCCTCCTTATAATAAGGTTAATTTATCTATCTTTAGTTTTATCTATACTATTTACTTATAATAGCTTTATAATATATTCTATAGTGTAAAACTTAACCTACTTACCCTTTTACTATAGGTTATATCTTAAGAGAACAACCTATAAAAAATTATAACCTACTACTATTATCTGGCTACCCCCTATTATCTCCCTTCTCTAAAAGCAGCCGTCTTAGCGTCAGCTAGTTCTATAGAGCTAGTAATCCTAAAGGGTAGCGTAACCTTATAGTTAAGCTTCTATTAAGCTTACTATAAGATATATAACCTCTTTTATACTATAAACTATATTACCTTAGTATAAAGCTAATACTCTACCTTACTTACTATTTTCTAAAGGGGATAATAAAAACTTAGCAGACTATTCTCTTATAACTTTCTCTAGAGTGTAGCCTCTTACCCTCTAACAAATAGTCCTAGTAACCTCTTTATCCTACTATATAGCAGTTTAATAGTACTCTTAACCTTATTTAATAGGTTATAAAGACTAATTAATAGGTTATTAGGACTAATTAATAGCTAATAACGGTACTCCTTTAATAATAAGAGTATATCTATTAATAGTAAGAATAATAAGGTCCTTAAGCTAATCTACTACCCTATTTACTACCCTAATAATAATCCTCCCCTTAAAGTAAAGCGTTTTTCTAAACTACAGCCTCCTACTATACCTTAAGTAACTAATCTTTTTCTCCTCTTATATCTAATATCCTAAACCTACTAATACCTAATAATCTAGAATAAACCTTTAACGCCCTCTTTAATTAAGTTAATACTTTTATAAAGGCTAATAGATTTAGTATTATAAAGCGGTATAGATATTAGGCTTATAGCCAGATTATATAATACACTATCTAATATAATTAGTTTAGTAAGCCTAGGCCTATAGAGGGTGCTAGTATTTAACAGTATAAGTCTTAAAAGAGTGGCTATAAATAGTAGGTAATTATAGAAGCTCTTAAAGAGGGGAAATAGCTATTATGTTATTATCTAGACTCTTAATATAGTCAGTATAACTATAGCCCTAGCCTTAAGGTATCTATATATCCTTCTTATTATAGGGTTACCTAGCCTGTAATAGACGCTATTAATATAATAAGCTAATAAGTTAGTATCTAGGTATATAATATATATGCTATTATTTAAAAGCAGTTTCTAGATTCTTTATTTATCTAATAAGATATCTATAACGCTAGAGCTTATATAAACTAAAAGAAGTTAGATAGGTATTTACTAACTGTAGCTTTAATTAAGCTGTTTAATAAGTAAGATATCTTATATATAGTAAAGTAGGTAGATAATAAGCTAGACTGCCTTATTAGCTTTATCTAGATTTTTCCTTACTATCTTTAAATATAGAAGTAATTCTCTAAAGTGATTAGTTTTAATAATACCTATAATACTAATTGCTTTAAACTCCTACTTTTTTAGACTACTAGACAGACCTGCCTTAGATCTGTTTATAACGCTATATTTAGCCTTATTAATAATAAGAGGCTAAAGGGTTTCTAGTTTCTCTTAATAAGTATCTACTAACTTATAGACTAACACTTAGTCTATTACCCTACTATTATTATTATAGACTATAATAAATAGATAAAGGCTATACTAAATAAGCAGTTTCTAGACGTCTAGTAATAACTCTATATCTACTATATTAACTTAAACGTTATACTTAAGGCTAAATAGAAATAGCTTAAAGACTATACCTATAGTAGTAATAGTAATAGGTCTAATAATAAGGCCTATTAGCTATTAATATAAGTAATAGCCTAGCTTAGTAATAAGGATTAGGCCTATATTACTATACTAATAGATAAGCTACCTTTTTATATATATTATAAGATCCTTATAATATAAAAGCTGGTTATTTTTATTAAGACTAAATATACCTTTAAGAAAGCCTAGAC
The DNA here is from genome assembly GCA_030867255.1 of Colletotrichum somersetense. Lineage (NCBI taxonomy): Eukaryota > Fungi > Ascomycota > Sordariomycetes > Glomerellales > Glomerellaceae > Colletotrichum > Colletotrichum somersetense. The sequence goes on along the minus strand of MU843903.1, from coordinate 5,740 downwards.
TAAGCTCTATAAAGAGTTTATTAACTAACGCCTTATCCTTTAGTATCTCTATATAATATACCTACCCTTAAGAGTATAATAGGCTTACTACTTTATTTAAAAATACTAGAACTTTAGTGTTTATATTATATCTAGTATAAAGTTAAGTAATAATAATATTAAGGGCTATCTCTTAAATAGTTTTAATTACTTATATTAACTTATTAATATTATATAAGATATAATTAGTAACTAGAAGTTACGCTTTAGGTAAGCTTATGCTAAGGATAAAGTCTTTAGAAGCTAAGAGTATATAGGTACTTACTTTAAGCTTTTTAGTAAACTTTAGATAATATTTTCCTTAAAGTGTTTAATACTAATTAGAAAGTAATACCGGCTAATAAAAAAGGTAATACCTTTTAGTAAGAGACTATTTCTAGCCTTTATTAGAGAATATAGTCTAGATTATACTGTTTTAACTAAGCTTAATATCTTATACTACTATAAGATCTTTATAAAAATACTTAATTTAATAATATTTAGTAAGTAGGAGGTATACCTTTAGTAACGTCTTTAAGAGACGTCTTCTTTTAATTTATACTACTAGATCCTTACTCTAAAGATTATAATATCCTTTTATAGCAGGCTAAAGAATATAGTGTAGCCTATCTTATTATAGCTAGCTTTACCTAGAGAGGGCCACTTAACTAGCTAAACCTATACCCCTAGTAAAAGCTAAAGTATAAGTAGCAAGAAGTAAGATTACTTATCTAGAAGTAGGAATAAGTTAATACTACCTAGGTCTATATAGAAGGTAAGTTAACTAAGTTAAAGCTAGATTCTAACTTTATCCTAGTGATAAATAAAAAGCTAATCTAGTGTTTTTAGTAGTAAAAAGATAATAGGGAATTATATAAGTAGATAACCACTTTAGCCTAGTATTTAGAAGATATAAAGTTAGTAGGAAATAGTTAGTAGTAATAATAAATCCTTATAACTATATTATAAGAAAGTAGCTAGGTAGTAGATATTTTAGATTATAATTAGTCTTATTTAAGTTTATAAAAGTATATATTACAGCCTATCTATTATTTATAGCTATAGGAAACAGGCCCTATAAGAGGGGCTTTTTTTATAGCTATAGGAAACAGGCTTTATAAAAAGGGCTTTTTTTATAGCTATAGGAAACAGGCTTTATAAGAAGGGCTTTTTTTACAGCTATAGGAAACAGGCTTTATAAGAAGGGCTTTTTTTACAGCCGTAGGAAACAGGCTCTATAAAAAGGGCTCTTTTTGCAGCTGTAGGAAACAGGCT
>MU843902.1:2467-15279 GCA_030867255.1 Colletotrichum somersetense | reverse complement strand
TCTTATGTCAGAAGGCTTGCAAAAGTCGGAGGATTAGGTCAACTGACATGCTACGAACTGTGCCTTGATTGCTGATGATGCAGTCATAGTGAAGGTATCGTCGGGGAACCAAGTGTATTGATACCTCAACTGTATAAATGGCCTTGAATGCGTAATGCTATAACGCCTTTGTTTGAATCAGAAGATCAGACAGTTCGCTTCTTTTGAATGGCAACATGGTTTCTCGTGTAAAGCGCCTTCTATTGGTTCATATAAACGACTCCATGGAGGATCATTATGATATTATTAGTACTAACGGTACCGTGAGCCTTGTTTGGCATCGCAAGAACAGAACAGTTGCAATCTCACGCACTACTCGACTGTGCGATCTAGCTTCCATTCATCACATTTTCCACCCTAACCTCGCCACAATCTACGGCATATTTCTGAGCGAGAAGGGGAGTTATGTCATATACGAACATCTCGAAATAGATCTGATGAACCTCTCTTTCACAACAGAAGTCGAGGTAGCCTCCGCTCTATCACAGGTAACAAGGCGTATTCATGGATATTCCAGAGCATTGCTAAGTAGCCAGTAGCTACTCGACGGCGTTCAACACTTAACCACCAACGGTGTCCCATTCCATGCAGACTGCTTTCAAGTTTCCGTGTCAGGAAGGTTGAAAATAGGTATTTTTGTCTTTCCCTCTCGTAATCGGCGTCATTCATGCTTACGATAAGCAGTATTGAACATTTGCTTTCTACCTTGTGACGGTTCTAACGCGGATCACGACTACTGGACCGCTGTCTGCGCCACAATCATGAACTCAGTAAGGCTTCCAACCATGAGCTACCGTGCGTTGGAGTTTTTATCGCTGGTAAGAGGAGGAAAACTACCTGGTCGGTCTGTAAGTCAACGTGGGCAAACGAAGCACGGCGTTTTAGTAGGCTGACAACGTAGCCAACAGCATTGTTTTCTTGACCAATCGCAGGGAACCCGAGGCTTGCTAGCTTTAGTTGTCCAAGCATTGAATGTGAAACATGCCACGATACTTGCGCACAAGCCACGTCTTGGGATACCCCTCGATTTATATCAGAAACTCCTAAACGGTAACACTGGCACTATGGAAGGGCCCTCTCAAAATCTGTCTACAGGTTTCCCGCGTGGTGACAACTCCATTAGTGCGGCTATGAAGACTGGATAAGGCCAGAAGGGAAAGCTCTGGCAGTCCTTGAGTAGCTTTGAGAGAACAGCCAGATCTAATGCAGTACATTGGGGCAAGATAACCAGGGTGAGGCTGGCGCTGTCTTGTGCACATATGTCTTGGAAAGCCCAGACTCTAGCAGAGACACAATCAATGAACTGTAGCTACTCTCTGACGTAAGCATTATCGCATTACTAGAGGGCAATAGAAAATGATATCTTCGTGGTGTGACTCAATTCTGCCTGATAGCCTGCCCTTACCCTACACGCGACCTCGGTCGACTTTGTTAGCGATCCTGGCTTTATAAGCTGCCTCGCATTGAACTAAGAAAACAAGTCACTTTTAACCTTACAACTCTACTACGTAAGGCAGGGCAGGATCTCAGAAATAACAGCTTTATCTATAGATTACGTATATACAGTTAAGTTTGTGAAACGTTAACTAACATGCACGCATGCAAACGGTCCACTTATACTAAACCTTTCTCAAGTAGTAGTAATAATGGCAGGGATCTGGCCATCCAATGAAAATTACTGGCTTAGTGTTACGACTCAACAAGCACAACGCAACCAGAGACGCCCTACGGGCGCCTAGCGGTTATAAGACAAGGTTATATGCGGAAAAGAACGGGAACACGTGAATCCCCTCTTCGGAAGCGGAAGAACTAGAGAAGGTCACGTAAAGATAAAAAGGACCAACAACCGATAAGCGGTCCCAATATCACGACGGTACAATACAAGGACATTCTTCCCATGTAGAATGGTTACCTTCCATAGCTCTTCAGCAATCAACTTCGTGATTCACTCTCTCATAAGTGACTCTTAGGTTATTCTTCTGTTGTGAAGCTACAAGTGTTACGGCCCAACCAGTTGGGGTGCTGGCCGGCGTAACTATACAGTGCAGAACAGGGGATAATGATGCAGGTGCATCATTACCGAAGCTTTTGCTTTGTGCCAGAGTTGGTTGCCCTGATCTGCTCGTGACAACAAGCTACCTACGCCTTGAGACGCCTGACTGATCACCAAACGTCACAGAACAGCAAGATTACCAACAAGACCCATCTTACAGTTATTGAGTTTCGACCTCAGTTATCTATTAGCAGAAATCACCACTGTCGGAGATCTGACCGTAACATCTAGCCCACATGATTCTCTCCAAATTGTTCGGCTCGGCTTAGAGAGTGTCTGAGTACTTAAAGTTGCCGTAAACACACTCGACTCGGAAGCCATTGCAGAGACCCTACTGCTGGAAATTAAATAAATGAATGCGCATGCCGCTGCAAGGCGCGCGCTTCCGTATCAATTTGGCATGCCTCTCGATTCATCCTCAAATAGTAAATCTGAATGCAAGAAGACGCCTATGTGTTTCTTGCTTCTCGGCGATGTTTTTCATGTCCATGGGAAGTCATGCTTACCTTCGACCAGCTACTAGTCACGCGTATGAATGATCATCGCCTGCATGTCTTCCACGGTTTTGCTGCTTTTGTGTTACAAAAGACAAGCATAATAAGGCCAAGGTCGCCCCACCGGCCCCTAGTGGCTACAGGCACTGGTTACATGCATGCCGCACGGTAACATGTGAGACTCGTCACATAACGGAGAACCCATAGTACAGGTCGTGTGACGTTGAGGCACAAATAATGGGCCACAATGAGCGCTTAGTGGATACTGGGATGAGAGTTTATCCCACTCTTCAACGAGCGAGAACTGAAGTAAGGAAACCACGTTCATTCTCATAGTAAGAGAGTCGTGACAGAACCTATGTATAGGACAAACGTGGGTGTACCTAAGAGAAAGACTTCCGTAGCCACCCAACAATCAATTCCGTGATTCGCCCTTTTTCAAGTGAGTCTTAGGTCAACTGTCCTTCCGTTGTGAGGCTACCGAGCTACCTCCGCCTTGAAGAGTGTTACTGATCACCGGACACCTACTGAACTTACTAATTAGGTTGCCTAGGAGACCTATGTCACTGTCTTGCGTAAATGCATTGTTCATTTTGTCGCGCCCGCGGTTTTCAATGTCGCATAGTGGAGCGTTCATCGATGTGCAAAGAGTGCGTGCGTCGTGGCTGGGCTTGCAATGCTTCAGGTGATTTTCTACACCCTTGTGAGATTTTAAGGGACCTGAGACTGGACAGGAGGCTGTTGACGAGCTGCTGAGTGCGCATCATGACACTCTGCGTCAAGATCAAGCGGATTTGGATGACTCGCTGGCTCGGTTGAAGAGGATTCGTCGGCAGCAGCATTATTTAGTGACAGATGAGAGTGAAATGAATCGCTTATGCCTCCAGAGCCTGGATGAATTGGAAGCTGCGACCAAGGCGGAGTCTGAGGTTGTGATCGAAGTGCAGTCCCACGGTGGCGTGGACGTGATTGACTGGAATGCGATATTTGGGGACGCGTGGGGATCCAGGCATTTATAGACGGACGACCCGGTAAAGCGTGCCGCATAGGCGATATGGGAGGTAATATGTAGTTGTCAGACATGGATTTCATTGGATTTCGACCCTTTGTAAAGACGACGCTATAAGATGGTCTATATCAACTGACTGTATGATTAATCACGGAAAACTATATCAATGTTACCGATGCTTTGGGAGGGGGCTGGATTCAAGAGCTTGTGGACCTCCGGTGCCGTGACCGCGCTACGTCAGCACAGCTACTACTACCCCCCATTCCCGGTGGAAGAACCAACCAACAAAGGCCCTTGGTATTGACGGAGGTATCAAAATTGTACAGATGCATCGCACGCATCGACATCTGGCATTTAGGTTAAACCGCTTATAGGAGGTTTATGGCGAGTAAAGACTATAGGCTTTAAGCACAGCTCGGCCCCCGAATCTGATTTGCTCTTTCGAAGCCTTGCTAACATAAAACGGAAAAAGATCACATAATATAAACTTTTTTCATACAACGTTCAAGTATATTAACTTGAACAACGTTCCTGCGTTATTGTACATAAAAGGTGTAATACCTGAATATGGATCGTCACATCCTAAGGTTAACTACGGCTCTAGTAGCCTTTGCAACCTTTGTTACTTCCACTGGGCAACAGAATGCCGTTTATTTCCCTAATTGGTATTTTGTTACCGCTTACTTCTATTTATCTTGCTGCTGACCGTGTCACCTAGGAGCATCTACGGTCGCGCTTTCCACCCTGAAATGCTGCCAATCTCTAAGATAACGCATATACTGTACGCATTCGTCAATATCAAACCGTGAGGAGAAGTGTGAGTTATCCTTCTTACCTTTTGGCGTTTGCTTACGACTTCTGGTGCTGCTCGTTCAGATTTTCCGCCGATACGTATGCGGATTTAGAGAAACATTACCCAACTGACTGTATGGCCACTCCGATATTGTCTTTTTTCTTTCCGATGGCATCACTGACTGTTATAATAGCCTGGCTAGACACAGGCATCAACGTCTACGGATGCTTCAAGCAGCTGTTTCTCTTAAAAAAGGCAAATCGGCAACTCAAGGTCATATTGAGCATTGGGGGTGCGACCTGGTCCACCCAATTTGCCAGCGTTGCTAGCGAACAACAGAGCCGAGAGCTGTTCGCTGATTCTTCTGTGACGTTGATGAAAGACTGGGGATTCGATGGCATTGATATTGATTGGGAGTTTCCCCGGAACACGGTGGAAGCTGCAGATTATGTACTCTTGCTCCAAGCGGTGCGACATCGCCTCGATGCCTACGCTGCGGAGCGTGCGCCTTCTTACCATTTCCAACTCAGCATTGCGTCCTCCGCCGGAAGCGAAAAATACAAAAGGCTTGACCTTAAAACCGTGTCGGATATCGTCGATTGTTTCTATCTAATGGGATACGATTACTGCGGGTCATGGGGTGCTATCACTGGCCATCAAGCGAATCTGTACCCTAGCACCTCAGCAGCAGAGTCGACACCCTTCTCGACGGACGATGCTATATCGGACTACTTAGACGCTGGTGTGCCGAGTTACAAGATCATACTTGGCATGCCGTTGTACGGCCGAAGTTTTGACAACACCGCCGGCCTCGGCCATCCGTTTTCAGGGGTGGGGGCTGGATCATGGGAGGCTGGAGCGTGGGACTACAAGGCCTTGCCGCTACCCGGAGCCAAAGAGTTTTACGATGCGGCGGTGGGAGCGGCGTATAGTTGGGATCCTCTTTCGCAAGAGCTGATCAGTTACGACAGTCCATCCTCGGTACGGAATAAAGCTGCCTTCATCAAAGCAAAGGGCTTGGGCGGAGCAATGTTTTGGGAGGCCAGTGCAGACAGGACGGGTAACGCTAGTCTTATTGGCACGAGTTATGAGTGCCTCGCCAAAGACAGTGGCATTGACTCACAAAATAATCTATTGGATTATGCTGATAGCCGATACGCCAATCTTGCAGGCAGAATGATGACCAATTCCACGCACAGTACATAGCTTGACGAACTGGACGGCGCGTATTGTTTAGATCCTTACCTACAGGTTTTTAAGACCAATATAGCTGAACTATGGATTGTAACCTTACTAGAATGCAACCAAAGAAGCGGCGTCTCTGTCCCTTGAAAATTTGAGTGAGGAGTCCTGCACCTTGCTATGTTAACTAAATGAAATACATAAATATCCGCAAGGGATATCTTGGTCACATAAACATTCAAGTGCACGTAACCTTAAAGAAACTTGAAATTTGAAACATGCACCAACTCAATAATCTAATAAGCAAGTCCTTGATTTTCCTTACCTTTCGCGTTAGCGTTTTGTTTTACATGGCCACGCCTTAGCAGCATTAGCAGGTCGTCAACCACCCTATTAATTGGCCGACTTTTTCATATAGGCACCTATGTGCGGACTCAGGGCTGCGATGTATGCTTTTGCAGACAAGATTCATGATCAATTGGATGCATCGACGGTTTTGCAAGGTAGGACAGTTAGGTCAACAAATTATCCCCAGCTGTTTAGTGTAGAAACTTTGACAGATCTAGCCAAGTGTTACGACCCGATCGGTTACGTGATTACATGCTGCAGAACAGGAAATACTGATGCAGTTGCATCATTACCGAAGCTTTTGTATTGTGGCGCAGCTGGTTGTCCTGACCTGCTCGAGACACCAAGGTCCCGTAAGCAAGTCACCTTTAGTGTAATGATTAGGCTTACTAAATCCTCCTAACACCTACACTAATATCGTAATGAGACTGGAGTGATAATGAAAAATTGGCTAGCTCGACATCCTGGTACTAGCATTTGCCATTTTCCCATCACAGTGTCTTAACCAATAATCCACGCAAAGGACGACTTGTAGATTCTTGGTCTATCAGGTTCAAAGTGCCTTGTATTGTTCATGTCTGGTTGCAATGCTGTAGTACAAGCAGTTCAGAACAAGTCGCGCCACAAAGAAAAAGGTTTAACAATTAGAACACTGTTTTTTTATCCCATGTTGTGCATTATGTAGTCAGGCTGCCGCCCAGCGCATACTTTAGCACTGTCGTGATATGCGGAGATGAAGTCGGCACAAAAACTTACAGAAGGCTCATCTACATAGTGGTACATCGTCAAAATGTGTGAAGTATTGAGACCGATTAACGTTATCTGAATTGAAATATTTACTTTAATTCACGTTACGTTATACAAACTCTCTATACCTAATTCTACACTGTCTTCTGTGCCGAGTGCTAAGTATAAGTGTAGTTATATAGACCATATGAGACTTTCGACAAAGTAAATAAAATAGTAGGCCAGTAGCAATAACTGGAAATCAAGTAATCACTTATGACAGAACACAAAAGACCTTGCGTTGCCCTTCGAGGAAGATTTCCAAAGGATATGAGTCAGAAACCAAGCAAGGAAATTATTAGTACCATTGGCGCCAAGTTTACTTCTTAACTAGAGAAAGCAACTCATGTTATAAATACAGATTTCCACTATGAAAATAAGAAGGATTGGTTCATGGATCAAGCTAAGATAAGGAATCTCAAAATTCTACGAATAGAGTGGCTGAAAGCTTGTCAAACAAATGAGCGTTGGGTTGATGAAGGCTCATACGGCTTTGACTACAGCGGTATTTATGAAAACATGTTATCGATGTTTACCTCCAAGCCCAATGATTCTCAATCCGATGATTCTGAATTCGACGAACTAGTGGTGGAAAGAAACTCCGAGTTTTGGGCTCTTCTTACCTCGTCTTCAAAAGAAACTACGTTGCCAACATTAGAAAGACTTTTCATGGACATCTGTAAATCTTTGGAAGATGACGCTTCAATTAAAGATATACAAAAAAAGGAGGGTGATGGAAAAATAGCGGCTTTTTTTGAATATAAGTATGGTTCCCAAGTCGCCCGATTTTTCCACTAAATTTCTTATGGTAGTTTACAAAGCAGTACTTTTAGATCCCTTTGTGGAAGCAGGTCATTAGAACGTGTATCACGTGGGCCAGGCTTACGATTGAATTCTTAGTTTTAATTCTTTCCTGAAATCAAACGCATCTTTTAAGAAAGATTATCTACCTCCCTTGTTGATCAATACTTTTTGAACTATGTGAAAGTGTGACGAGTGGACCAGAAAAGCCAGTAACACAACCGAACAAAAGTTTCAGTGATGGGAATCTTGCTTGTTACCTTTTGGGTTTGAGAAGCCCTATTACAGTGTTACCAAATCTGCGAGGGTAACGGGATATGCTACGGGTATGACATGGCATACGCGTCAGCGGATCTCATAGGCACAGCGAACTTCTGGCAGCTAATTATGATTCTTTTCCTATGTTTTTAAGTAGCAGGCTGAACTTCAAGCCCCCTATCCAATGAGCTGGGCCGTATTTGCGGGGCTTACTTTATCTAGTGCTTGCCGATCTTCCATTACTTCTTGCCCTTATTGGAGTCTGCATCTGCCCCCTCACCAAACCACCCTTTGGTCAAAGCCCCTGATGAAAAGAGAAAAAGGCGGATCTTTCAAGTCGACTAAGTCTTGTCTCTTTGGCCTTTCAAAAAGGAAAACGCGGAAGTCTTTCCCATGGTTTACCTTTGTCATCGACTCGACAATCTCGACCCAGTAGCCGGGGTCCCAACCCAGGTGGGGCGCTAGTAGACTCACATGGAGCCGATCGAGACCGCCTATCAAGCTGAGGACGTGCCAAATGTCCTGCCATTGCTGGAGCTGCTGCATGCGGAAAGAGGGAAACCGTCGGCGAGTTAAGTGTGGATGCCAGTTCGGCCGTCTAACGGGTCCGGTAACAAACCAGGCTATCTCGATAGACGATAGGAGCGACCGTTGCCACACTGGTGTGGTGTTCAGGAACCGCTGTAGCGTGCCGATATCGTCGAAGGAATACGTTGGGTTCCGCAACAACAGTGGTAAAAATTCCCGATAGCTGACGTTTGAGTACCACTAAGCTGATGCCTTAAACTTTGAGGGGTACAGACGTACATTGTTCTTGAACTCACGAGCACTGAGAGCCATCCGGTTCTGAGCGACGGTCCCTGTCCTGGGATGCAAACAGCATGCTCGGAGTGTATAGGTGTTCGGACTGGACTTGCGCGATACAGCACAGGTGACAGATGCCAATAGTAATCGCAAGATACCAACTGCGTTAAGTGACAGACAACGCTGTAGAGACTTCGTCCATCACTCATGACATGTATGGTTGATGCTGGGATGAGATGACGGTAAATCATCAAGCGGATTTCCGCCGGTAATTGCATCAATGAGGGGCCTTGAGCCGCTGACATTGCGCAATCCCAGCCAGCTGAACAGGTTTTCGCGACAACAGACTGGCCTCTTATTACACTAATGAAAATCGCAACTTCGTCAGCAGTGCATTCTCTTTTGAATGGCGGGCTTGTCGTATCAATACCTAACAAGTGTGTTGTCACGCTATAACAGGGCAACACGTTGTTAACACGATACTGTGATTAGGCTCTGGTTAGGCTCTGGTATTAGGAACCTATTCTCATCCGGCTATTGTGCACGAAGTGGTACTGTCTGCCTCTTTCACGCCGCGCAAAAGATCATTTTAGTAGTTACGGTGGGTCCACTTTTTCATGTATTGTCACGAAGGACATAACGCGCGGTCACTGTACGTAATTAACGGCGTCGGTGTGTTAGCATATACGTTAAGCGCACCATTGAGGAACATACAAGCGGATCTAGGTTTCATCTATGTCTATATGCCAAGGCTAGCCTTGATTTGTAAGCTTAATGCAAATGTGCTACACGTTACATTTTCTTGACAGAGGTCTTGGATTTTCATGGCAAGTGACCATCAGTGCGACTGGACCTAGTAGAACGGAGTGGGATGTTCAACCGACATAATCAACGCAGCAGCTCGGTTGACGGTTATAACAAGGTTAATAACATGGAGATGGGCCAGTTAGCGCGTACGCCGCGGACCAGGTCAAAGCGGCATTACGTAATACGGGCAGTCTCGATATCCATTTCAGCACCTTGTTCGGGTAGCGCACCTCTTGGCAGTTGCAGCATAACTTACCTAAGGTTCTACTACTGACGTAGTCCTATGAACGGATGATCATGGCAGTGGAAATAAAATGAGCAGATGGTCTTCTAGCTGTTCAGTTCTCGAACTGGACATATTCCCGGGCTTCCTATCTCTCGATCAGCTGTCATGAGTATGTATCATCGTGACGCTTTCGAAGAAATGATCAACGACGAGCTTGCGTCGAAGCAGTTGCTGCAAGAGGCACTGCAGGCTACTGAAGATAAGCAGGTTCTTTGGAGAGCGGCGTTTCTCTCTAGTGTAACGCTGAACGTTGTACTCCTTATCTCACTGCAGTGTATCCTGATTAGCAAATACTACAATCTCTAGACTGATGCGTATTATTGGGAGTAGTCGCATGTGCTCAAGCCACATGTGCCTTGAGCACTTGAGATTTTAGTCACGAGGCAATTGGGAGTTGACTATATAAACGGAGAATGCTAGCTACAGTCCTCAGCTACAATGCGAATCCTTACTATTGCTAACACTCTCATTTGGTTAGGCTTTCTTTGGTTCTTCTTGTTTTATGTGAACCCCGGCTCGCAAGCCGGTCGGAGTTGTTCCATGTTAAATGTAGCAAGCCACGTGTTGCACACTTTTATCTTAGCGTTATTAACAATCGTGTAGGTTACCACAGCAGAAATAGTGAAGAACGTTAGCGACACGTTCGATGTGCTCGAGAATGACCAGTTTCAGCGGCAAATAAACGTCCCTAGCGAGATCTCGGACCCGGTGAAGTCGGTCGCTTCAAAGGTAGGGGGGCATGTAGCAACGGCCGTAGCGTCAGCAAAACAGGCTATCAGCACGTCACTTGCCGATATCTGGAAAACGATCAGGCCCAAGTTCTTGGACGATCTGACTCGGTGGAAAGATACGGTTCCCATCTACTGTTGTCTCCAAACGCGGGGCGTCTGGCAGCTTGGGTATCCTAACTCGACGACCAAGATTGTTTCGACTCAGGATTTCGACTTGGCAGACGTCTTCCAAGTCACTGTACTCGACAACTTGTTCAGCACCGCGCACCAGATCGTCCCCGGGCTGCCGGATGGCTTAGCCAGTGACTTGACGGATGTCGACTTTGGCGTGCTCGAAAGCATCACTCTCAGCATCCACTGGATGCTGGTGATTCTCCTCGTCGGCACGTTTGCTACGATCGTGATCTCTTGTTTGTCGGGATGTACCCATTGGCTTCTCTGTTTGCCTCCGTTGGTGGGTATACTGAAAATCATCCTCCTAGTGACGGCCTTGGCTTGTATGAGTGTCTGTGCCGCAGTCGCCTTCGTTTCTCATGGAGTTCTGTCTATCCTTGATATGGGCATCACGACTCAAGTCGGGACGACACTGTGGCTCTCAGTAGCGGCCGTTGCTTGGCTCTTGTTATGGTCTTTTCTCGACTGTATCTGTTTTTGATAAGTTGGCGAGTTATAGGGCACATCCAGAGGTAGTGTAATGATAAAAGCTATGCGCATGTGCCTCCATCATATATGGTGCCAAGTATTCTTAGCACGAAGGCGTTGCCCTTTCTGCTATTTCCTTCTCGAAATGGATGCTTTTCGGCTGGTTTTCGTCCTACTCTCCAATGAAAACGTCGTCTACGAGATACAAGTCGTCAAGCAAGCATCACACATAGATCCGGGCTTACGATCCGTGCAGAGTCTAAAGCAGGGTGGGAATGATTGAATGCCAGCTAAGAGGTTTATGTGAATCCGGATGCTTTCGATACTGCCTCTCTTACAAACATAGCATCTACACCAGGTTTTTTCGTCTCGCCACTAGACTTGCCACCGTCTTTACTACTTGTACTTGAGGAACTTATTTTTTGCCTTTTGTGTTCTCTTTCCTTGAGACTGCCGCCGTTCGGGTTTGGGTTTTGGTCCCACATCTCTATGTTGTTCTCATCGAAAGGGCCCACGATTTCCTTGCCGAGAGCTTTGCCTAGTCGCTCTTTGAGTCCCAGTATCGGCCAGAGCAGTACTCTTGTAGACTCAATATACATCCCTCTCTTCTTTCCCATCGTCCCAGCTAGCGTCGCATCGCCTGCGGCACGGCGGTTCTTGGTTGGCTCGTGAAGCTTGTACAAGAGCTCCTTCGTCACTAGACCCTTGTACACGATGAAATAAGGTTCGGAAGGTTCTTTGTCGTCCACAGTCAGGATGTGCACCGTTACATCGTGAAACTGAGGCTCCTTGAGAGAACAGGACGCGGAGGACGAAAGAAACAACCCGTCAGCAGACGGCACGGGCTCTCGATAGAAGGGTCTCTGTGCCAACGCAAGCATGACGGCGGCAATAAACGGATCTTCTTTCGTGATAGAAGGGACCGCCTTCCTGTAAGACAACTTCTTGTGCCTCCTGACTGACGCGTTACACCTGCCGACCCCGGACATTTCACACCGCATTGCGGCAACTGACTTTGGGTCAACATACACAAGGGTAGGCTGATTGCTTGCGATGCCTCCGCCAATGTTGGCAACCGTAGAAATATCGAGAGAATCCAAGGTTCCCGTCGGCACCGATTCGCACGGGGTAATGGAACTGCAGTGGGCCGGCGTCACCGGCGTCAACTTCCAAGCCGCCTGCACAGGATGGGTGCCGCAATAGGCCCGACCACCAAAGTATTGATACAGCCCAGTAAGCTTGATGGGGGACATTTGGTCGGGATAGAGCGTAGAAATGGCGGCGAGAATCGGGTGTATCCGGTATTTCATCGATTTCGGATCTAACAAATCGTTGAGGGCGTTCATCAGACGTTGCACCGGAACAGGTAGATTCGGATTCACTTTCGACGGATCGACCTCTGGCAGTGGCTTTTTAATCGTAGGGAGTTCGAGGAGCTCGAGAGAACCGAAGTGGAGATCAGTCCATTTAATGGATCTGACGAAGAGGCGAAGCCGAGCTTTCTTGTTCAACCTGTCGCTACGTGAACCTTCGTCGACGCAAGTTTTTTGTCGCTTCTTGGGCAGCTTGCCCAAGGCCATGACGGTCTAGTCCCCTATCTACGTGGTCCACTGTGATAGTGTACTCTGGTGATAGTTTTGTCGAGGGTTCAGGTATACTGGCGTCAGTATTTGCCAGGACGTCCAAAATGGAAAGAATGTTGCTTGACACGGACAGCCGATGGGAAGGATTCTGCTGGCTAATAAGTATTTGGGGATAATTTCGGCAACCAATAAGAAG
>MU843901.1:0-15468 GCA_030867255.1 Colletotrichum somersetense | reverse complement strand
GGCGCAAAGTACGGATATCGGCGATATAGATAGTCCGGATGAATCCAGCGTATCTGAATTATCTAGTGAGGCCGGAAGTTGTATATGGGTGGGCGGTAGACCTGGTGAAATAAGTGGTGATAGTGGTGGTGATGGTGGTGGTGATGGTGGTGCAAAAGTGGGGGTGGTGCATAAGTAGGGTAGTTGAGTTAACATGAAGTCTTTCGCTCTTCTAATTGCCTTCTCTATAATTTCTACAGTTTCTGGAAATGGTCTCTATCGCCGCGGCGTTGACTGTAAGGGTCCTGGAAACAACTGTCAACGCGGCGTCGGCGGGACGGCCGGCCTAAAGCCGCCTCTGAGCAGCCGGTTGGCAGATTGCTCCATCCTAAACAGTGTGACAGTCATCCCTTCGCCCATGTAAGTTAGATTAACAAAGACTGCTTAGGCTCTAAAAATCAATAGCTGACAATGGCACTGCTATAGGACTGACATTGTCACCGAGACGGTCACCTCAGCGGCTATAATCATTCCGACTTTTTTCGCTGGCGTCAATCGCAGCATTGAGACGGAAGCTACTCCTGGTGGAGGCGCTGTGACAGTCACTCCCTCTAGCGTGCCCATGTATGCAACGTACTGCCCCGACGCCGCGAATTACTTTAGCGCCTGCAGTTGTGCAGGAATTACGCCTGTGACTACGACTGCTCCAACGCCGACTGTGACCTACACATCACTAGAAACGTTGAAACCAATTTCAAGCATTCCCACGCCAACAGCATCAGATACAATTCTTCAAAATTCTTTACTATCACAATTGGCACCGTTCTCGTCGCCCTCGTCACCCTCATCCTACTTATCATCAACAAAAAACATTGTCACAAAGACTTTAAAAACTTTGATAATGACAGAGTCTGCATCTTCCACCGCAATGCCTGCCTCGAATTCTATACTTATAAAGATGTCAACTTTTTCGGCGAATATATCCGACAGGTCGTCTGTTACCTCACACAAAACCTGCGTGTCCTCCAGTTCATCCATGGGAAATCCAAGCTTGTCGTCCACCGCAAGTTCGAGATCTTCGTCTACCAATTCAAGGTCAACATCCACTACAAGCTTAAGGTCTTCGTCCTCCAGTTCATCTATGAGAAATCTAAGCTTGTCGTCCACCGCAAGTTCGAGACCTTCATCTACCAATTCAAGGTCAACATCCACTGCAAGCTCAAGGTCTTCGTCCATCAGCTCAAGCACGACTGCTTCTTCGTCATGTACTGCTGGTGTCGAGTTCGCCGCATACGTCTTTGATCGACCATCTGTGCCTTGCCAAGAACTCTTACGGGTGTTTTTTGATGCATCAAAAAGCGCACGAGACCTGAATTTGGCTACAGTCATTCAGGGTAGGGCGCCCCTTGGCACAGGTGTCACTCCGTTAGTCTCTTGGAGTAACACCCCAAGTCAGGAAACAAGTCCTACAAACATCTACGGGGTGCGTGGCCCGTTAGGCACGACCTGGAGCAATTCATGTGACATTGTTCAACACCGGGGCTACCTGAAGTTTAACCAGTCAAAAACCTTTACCATCAGTATTAATGTTCCTGATGATTTTGGTTTTGTCTGGCTTGACGCTCAAGGACCGTCGACAGTGGTCGGAGCCTATGGGTCTAGTGTTAGTCAAATTGTCGCAGACGGCAGCGGTCGGGCCAGAAGCCTTAGCTACAACTTTGCTGTAACCGACGCTCGAAAATACTTCCCCTTTCGTGCATTGTTTATCAACGGTGGCGGTCCCGGTAACTTCAATATGCCACTGCCGGCGGGTGTGGAATTCATATCATCCTGTCCCGACAGGTCTGCTACTCCCACTTTCCCCCGATGGGAATCAGAGAGCTGGGCTTCATGATTAGCACCACATCCACCTCGTCGCCCGTCCTTGCACGGCTATAAGGCGTGCGCCTTTAAGAATATCTCTGTTGTCGGCGTTGCGACAAACCCCTGGCATTACTATCAAGGCTTCATCTGCTTCCCTATCCCTGTAAGCAGTATTTACTATTCTCTTTGCTTCTTATGCCGATAAATACGGTTAGAATAATAAGGGCGTTAGGCTAGCTACTAAATTAGCAGATCGCCTTAAGAAGGGTCGTACTGAATTGTAGGTCTAATTACTATACATCTAAATTTTAAATTATCCTCCCCTACCTGTTACTAGAAAAACCCGTGCATTACATCTTAATTACAAGCAATATGGTAGATAAGGTCGTTAAAGCGTAGGTATAAGAAGCCCTGGGTGGATTTTCTCTTACTGCTATGCCTGGTAAAAGAAGCCCTTAGGGGCTTTTCTAGGTGTATTATATAGTTATGTATCACATGGTTAATAAGCGAGCTGCCTAGACAAGCAAGCTGCCTACCCGACCGCGTTTAACCTATCTTCTCCTTTTTTAACTTACGCAACACTATAACAAAACAATAGTACGGCAAAACGCCTGCTTGGGTTTAGGGTCAGGGTTAGGACGGCGACAGGCAGGCGCAGCGACGGCGAGAAGAAGACCCTACACACTGGGGTAAAAAGGCGTATATAAAAGGTTAAAAGGAGGTCCTTAAGCCGGGCGTAGAACAGCCAAAAAGCGGCAGCCAAGTGAAAATTCTAAACCTAAAGAAAACATAGGATTAACGTCATAGAAATTATCCTTATACCTTATGACCGTCATTCCTTCTTATCGTTACGTGACTTAGACTTCTTGCCTTTAACTTTTAGTTCTACCTATGCCACGGGGACTATTATACTAACATAACGACAGACTGCTAACAAGACGTAACTACTATATAATGCTACTACCTATATAAGTAGGTTATATCTCTTAGGTTAAGGAGTCTGGGCGTCATTCCGGGTGGTATTCGAGTCGAATACCAGGGTTAGGGTCTGGGGTTACCCGCGAAAATCGAAGTGATGGCCCGTGCGTTTATGTCGGATACCATTTCAGTCGATTACCGTGGGGGGGTTTAATTTCTTCTTCCCTAACACCCCCTTAACCCCAACCCCGACCCAACCCTCTCCTCTCCACCCTGACCCCCTTTTTCTTTTTTCTTTTTTTTCTCCCTTCTCCCACCCTCTTCTCCCCCACACACCTACCCACTCTAACCCCAGCCAGCCCGAACCCGAACGAACGAAGCCCCGAAACCCCTGGAAGGTAAAACCAGCCGCAACGGAACGGACGAGCGGACGCACGGAAGGGGGAGAGGCCGGTGGCCGACGACCAAACTGGGACCGGACCACCGCACCGGCCCAGCCACCAAGTGTCCCCCCCCTCCGTCCTTCTTACTGGATAGACAGCAGTATAATAGTACGCTATATAGTCCCTAATCTACTGAATACGACAAGCTATAGTATAGCTGGTTGGAATACCCTGCGAAAAAGAAGTGGAGACGCTGAAGACAGGGGGTATAGCGTCCTCTTAGTCCTTTAGGTTGTTATTAATATAGTCTTATATAGTAGGTTTAAACTAATCTAGGGTATCCTTTTTTAAAGAATAAGGCTATATAGTATACTTTTTTAGCTTTATTAGTAAAGGAATATTTATAATACCTAAGGTAGGCCTTAGTTTAGGTAAAAAACCCTTAAAGGGTCTCTAGACTCCTATTATATAGTTTTAAATTAAGGTATTTAGCCTAAAGGTATAAGGTAGGTTAAAAAGTAGTAAGTTATACACTAAGCTAGTTATTCTTTTACTTAAGTTAGGTTATTATTATAAGTAGCTTTTAGTTAGTAGGTATAATAGCACCCTATATAACTAGTATAGCTAAAACGGCTAAAGCGGCAGTTTATAAGATATTAGTAATAGATATCATATTATACTATTAGGTAAGTATTAAGGTTAACTTATTTAATAAAAGTAATTAAAATATTATAGTTAGATATCTAATAGTAAGGTTTCTCCTAATAGTATAGCTAAGGTTAATACTTAGTAATAATAGTATTTAGCTTATTAGTTTATTAATTACTTAGTAATTAGTTAGGTAGTTAATAGTTATAAAGGGATCTTATATAGCTTTTTTTTAATAAATTACTAAATTAGATACTAAAAAGTATTCAAATAATATATTATAAGTTAATTACTAAAAAGCTATAGAAGTATATCCTTAAGTATATCTAAGTCTATCCTATATATAAGTCCTAATCCTATCAGTATACCTAAGACTAATATCTAAATCTTAGTCTTTTACTATAGACTGCCTTTAGCGTTATTGGCCTTTTACTTAAGACTACTTATCGTTTATTAGTCCTTCTTATTATTACGTAACTTACACTATAGTTCTTTTTAAGCTAGGGAGTTATTCTGTCCTAACCCGTTATTAGTCCTATATAAATGTTATGCTGCCTGCGATTTATCTAGTAGGGTAATATTACCTATAACTTATTAGGTCGTAACATTATCCTATACGTACCAACTTCGCCCTTATGCGTATTTTAGTTACGTAACTTATTGTGCTCTATACGTGCTTACTCGCTGCGCCCTTGCGTAGACCTATAGTCATGTGATACACAGCCCCACTCTCCTGATCCGTCTGACTGCCTCTAATAACTATACTATATATAGGATCTATATTCTAATTTATAGCTTTATTTAATAAGCTTATAGGTCTCTCTATTATAAGTTACTATAAAAATATATATCTTAAAGTAGTATCTAATATAGATAAGTATAATAGTACTTAGAGGCTTTTACTAAGTATACTTACCCTCTTTTTATATTAACACATCTATTCTGTTTCTATAAAAACGCATCTATTTAGTTTCTATGTAAACGCATGTCCTGTAACAATACTAATTTCTAAAAACATTATTTCAGAAAACAGGTTTTTTTCTAAATCTAAACCAAATCATTCATATTCATAGCTTTAGTAACTATTAAATACTCTAATACTTTAACATATGCTCACTAAGCAGTGCTGTAACGTCAGGCCCTAAACCTATCCTATAGTCCTCTAGAGACTTAGGTGTAGTCTCAACCTCTACTTCTACTCTGTTGCTCTGAAGAAGTAGCTTCATTGCCTTGGCTACTTTAGGCCAATTGTCGTGTGCAGCCTTCATCACTTTGTCTGTAACCTTGAACTTTTCCACCGGAATCCAGCAGAGAAACCGTATGATCTCTATTCCTAACACTTCACCCTTCCACCAGATCCCCTCTCCCAAACAGTATGGCTTTTGTGGCCTCAGGATGGCGTGATCGTCTTGACAAAGTTCGGATCTTCGTTCAAAATGGCTTCCATAAAGCCCTGGCTGGCGGCGTGCAGGTCCTCCAGCTTCTTGATAGTGACCTGAAGCTTGTACTTGATGAACAACTGGCGGTTACCGGCATCAGTGCTGAGGGTATAAGCGCCCAGGCTCTGGAGCGTCGAGTTGATGCCGCTGTACGCGTCGGCCTGGTCCTGCAGCATGGTGCTGAGCGTGCCGACGGCGTCGATGGCGCCTTTGATTTTCTTGTCGACTTTATCGAACTGTCCGACGATGGTAGTCGCGAAGGCAATTAGCTGGGCTTCCTTCTCATTGTCCGACTTGAGGGAGTTGTAGTTGTCCCATAGGTTCTCCCACGCCTTGTGCAGGTTGTCAGCGTTGTTTGCGACAGCTGCCAGGGCGGCCCATCCAAAGATGGGGAACCAGCCGAAGCTCACGCCGACGCCGACGGCGACGCCCGTCGCCGTCTTCCAGTCATCGTACTTGCCGTTGTAGTCGTTTAGCGCCTTACTTAGCTTGGTCACGGCGTCTGCGTAGTCGGCACTGAGGTAGGCCAGGTAGCCATTAACCGTTGTCTTGCCGAACTTGACGGGGGTCGTGGTGTACTTTGGGATTAGTTCCTTGAGCCTTTCGACGAAAGGACTTGTTTCAGTTCGAAACTACGCCGAATGTCAGCTTGAAACAGACAAAGTGGCACTTTTGGGCTCTCCTAAGTACCTTGAGCAGAGCGGTAACGATGTGTTTAGCCTCAGCAGATTTATCAACGGCCGTTTTTTCAAGCTGTTCCAGCTGTGTACCGGCAGCGCTTTGGGCGCTAGTGAAGGCAGCGTCCAGATCAGCCGCACTCTTGTACTTCGGGTCACATAGGACCATTAGCTGAGTGTAGAGGCTCATGGCGGGAGCGTCCTTGGACTGGAGATTTTCCAAGGTGGCTTCGGTCCAAGTTTTGGCCACAGCGCCAGCCTGGACTGTTTCAGATCAGTCACTGCTAAGAGCACGCATGAGGAATGTCGGAGGACTATCCACAAAAGCACTGATAAACTCACCTATCTGGAACAGATTGTTTTTGTAGAAGGCGCCGCATGTCCCACCTATACCAACCATCGTTTTCTTGGTATCGTCGTAGATGGAGTTGTCGACAGCCTCGAGACGTTTGAACGCATCTTTGGAGATCTTCCTATCAAACTCGTCATCAGTTTGAGGGAATTCCTGGCCACTCAAGACGTAGGCTTTGAGGTCTTGATGGCGCGTAAAGTCAGCTAATAGGTACCCTAAGTTTGATTCTCGAAGATGTAACCAACCGAAATATGCCTTGCTCTGGAGGAGAAACTTCTTCTGCTGCTTCTCTTGCGCCTTCATCTCGGTGAGAGACGGTGCTGCGGGACTCAGCATGACGGGGTCAGTCGAAGCTGCAAGCTTCACTAAAGAAGCTTTTAGCTCAAGTTCACCGTTTGTGGTGGGATTCCAGTCGGGAACCGTAGTGATTGTGGCGGTCGCAGCAGTTGCCATTATGATCTGAAGTGAGGATAGCTGAAAATTCTAATAGTCTGCCTGAGAGAGAAACAGTAGCGGTTGCGGTGTCGTGTGTCGAGGCACTTGGGCAAACTCAAGTCCCAGTCGACCTAAAACCATGTTGGTTGTCTTTATAGATTTTTGCTACATAATCTATCTAGGCAACGCACAAGGCATTTAAAACTGAGGCGTCGCTTTGAGGAGACTCTGGATGCCTTCAAGAAGAGTGATTCAGAGCTATTGTTGCACATGCCTCGGATAGATGCGGGATGCATGCAGCGTTTTGAACAGTGGCGTAACTCGCGGAGCAACCGTAGGTGTGAGGAATGCAGCCCACGGTCAGTTCAGACCAGAGTTGATGACGATCAGTGGAGGATTCCGCTTCCGGACCGCTCCATCTGCCACAGAATCACCAACAGTGCTTGCAACCGTCTTCAGTCGCGGGCTTAACTATTGGTTCGGCCTGATGCAAAGACGGCTTGATAGAGCTTCAAGTTGGCTGGGCGAGATCGTGACGACCTTTACTTCGCTTCTGTCGCTCCGATAGGGTTAGATAATGTGCTAAGCGAGGCTTTTAGTTCCGGCCGTCCGCATGTGGCTGGCTGAGCGGGAACTCCCGGGGCTGGAGGCTGCCAGTCCTATCATCGTCCGCTTCTACCACATGGCTTACCGGGCGGGCAAAAGCTAGCGCCAGCACTCATGTCGCCTCATCTTTTCGATTGCCCAGTTCAGGTACTCCTCGGCTACATTCTTGCTCGTGCCCGTGGGAACTATTGATGCTCCTAAACGCCTTCTGTGCATTATCACCGCCGCTTTCGATGCTGGTGGCTGGCTGAGGTTTGACTTAGGAGTCAGGTCAGGGGTTGGCTACACGTAAATTTTCTTTTTTGAGCGCCTATTTGACATGTGTCCAGCTCAGACGCCATCGGGGTGCCTGCCTCTCAGGTGTTTCACCTTCCAGCTCAAATATCGTTCACTGCTCTAGTGACTCAGAGACATCAGGTCAGAATGCAGCGTTCGAGGCAGCGCAAGATAGGATGTGGCTTAGCTGAGAAGGCGAATTAGTAGCAAGGGTAACACCAAAAACCATTGCAGCGGCTTGTGCTTCCTTGTGTGTCTTTCCTCTAAGCTTTTCTATTGCCGTTGGTATTCTAACCCCGAAGCCTTGTGCTGCATTGCCTACAAAGCCCCAGCAAGTTAACCAACAAATATTGTCACTTGTCGCCAACTCCGTCCCCAATCACATCCTCAAACCCAAAATCAATCATCAACCCAGTTCTCAACTAATTGCTTTAACGATTTCTCCAAAAATGTCTGATACATCTCCAAAGTTTCAGATCGCCATTGATGGCCCGGCTGGGACGGTGTTCCCGTCCTTTCCCAGCACTGATTTGGCGGGCGGGCAACTGAGCACCATTATACTGTCAAATATTCGGAGCAAATGCAACATGTAAGTTGGATATGAAAGAATCGACATGACCGTCCCGAAGATGATGTCCCTGATAATGTGCAATCCCAAGTTCCAACAAGCTGCGCTTCACGGCAGACGGCAAAACACTCCTTGATGACCAGACGACGCTGGAGTATTATATGACTCTTACAACAGAGGTGAGAGCTTCCACGCCGGCAGCAGGCCACCCGTCTCGGTCGGACCATATCTAAGACGAGCCAAAGGACTAAGTTATATCTTGCCAGGGCAATGCAATCCTCAAAGCTCACGCCGCACCGCCTCCGGCACCAGCCCTGGATCCTGCTGCGGCTGCAGCCAGTGTTCCGGCTCCAGCACCTGTAGGCCCGGGTGTCTCAACCTTCGTGATGAAAGTCCTTGACAGCACCCCTCCCGCAGCTCCGCTACAGGCAGTTCCCGAGACACATGCCACCATGGCCAAGCTCCTAGAGCAGGTCAAACAAGCCAACTTCCTCGACCGCGGCACACTGCCCTCCTTTAGCGAGTCAACTCTGGCCGCGCTGGGAGCTACTTATGCGGCGAGCGCTGGTGCCGGCGGGTACAAGGAGCCGGCTGAGCTCACCGAGTTGCAGTGGGATATTGTGCTGAGGAACAATCGGGCCCTCCATGGCTACTACACCGACTTTGACAAGGGAATCCTGGTGAAGGCGCCCAAGCCGGCTTTCAGGCTGCGCGGCAGCGCAGCTCCTGGAACACCGGCAGAAATGGTTCCTAGGATTACATCTCCTACGACTGCATCCCCTGCGGATGCATCCAAAGCAGTCGACGTCCAACAAAATCCTCAAAACATAAAACTGCCAGAACCAGTGAGTCGCCTCCTGTCCTCCACACGAGATGACCTTATCGCTCAAATCTGATGTGCTTTCTCGTTTAGCCCAAGTACAATCCTTCGGTTCCACCATTCTATATCTACGACACTGCTTCAGTCTCCGTCACCGAGATACGACAGCAGGATCAGCGATCACTCATCAAGGAAGGGTTTAACTCCCTCTCGGTCTCCGGTAGCCTGTACGTGTAATCTTTTTTGCTATTCGCCTTACGCATTTTTACAACACATGATTGCATGAATCCTGACACCAACTTTCAAAGGGGCGGAGGAGTGAAAATCCCTCTTACTGTGTCTGCCGCCTTTGACCAGGAGCACGCTTGGAGTAATCAGAAGAAAGAGAGCACCGACATCGACTCGCTTGCCGTAACTTACAACGTCAGTATACAACCTTCGCCATAGCTAGACGAGCTGACCAATGACCCAAGCTGCCGCGCGTCGTAATTGAATTGGATGCAGACAGTTTGGAACTAAGCCCTGAATGCAGCTTAGACGCAAAGTCCGCGTCAACCACAGATGAAGTTGCACTCTTCCACCGCAAGTACGGTACGTTGCGGACGGCAAATAACTACAAGAAGTAGCAATTCTAAGACCTAAATGTAGGAACGGTCTTTGCCACCTCGTTCACCTTGGGAGGCTACTTGTATAGCTCTCGCAATGTCACCAAGAATGAGCTGGCCACCCTTGACCAAGTCAAAGATACCACCCGCAAAGCCGCAGGCCTCAGCATCCGAACTCCGGTCGTCAGTGCATCCATTGGCGTAGCATCTGCCAGCGGTACGGGATCGCAGACAGGAGAGGCATCATTAAATCAAGAGGCTCGACTCACCTGGGATGCTCATGGGGGTAACACGCTTCTCGCATCCAAGTGCGTAATTCTCCGACACGCAAAGCTCCTCTCTTTTTTCTTTTCGCATTTCAGACCATTCTAGAAACTAATCTCGGAACTCTAGCCCCACCGAGTGGGTTAGCACAGTCAAAGACTACCGTCTCTGGCGCTTAATGAATGTAAGATGCCGCTTCCTGTCTTTCGGATCAAATACCAGCCCTACAAGCCCTTCAACTCTAACTGATGCCCAAAAACAGCAACAACGAGTCGTCCAGCTTGACGGCCTGATCAGCGACCTCGACAGTGTCGCGTTCAACAACCTGAATAATCCATCCGCGCTATCCGACACGGGCAAGGACCCCATCAAAGACCTCGACTTCAATGCCCGCATCCGAACCGTCATCGCCGACGCGGCGATGAAGTCAGACGACGGCAGCAACGTGCTGACAAAGCAAATGTCGGACTACTACCGGAGCAAGCAGTACGACGCAATGCCTGCGTCAGCCGTGTATAGCCAGTTCCTGGTCCAGAACTACCCTGATTCGAACGCGGCAAAGATCCCGGTAGGAGTTAAGTTTAGTGGACTAACCCTAGATCAAATCGTCTACTTTGGCCTCTTTATGGCTAGCAAGGGAGAGCTCAAGTTTAACTGAGTCTTGCTTACTCTACCGCACATGCAATTAGGCTTGGGAAGGACCCGGACCTAGGAATATTATGAAACTCTTGTAGAGATCGTCGTGATTAGGAGTTTGCGTTGTTATTAGTGTCATAGGATTGGTTCAATTGGTGAACATGCCGAATCGATCAAAAGCTTAGAGACCGGCACGCAATCATGGCTGGAGGGCTTATGCTATCACTTATCCTCATTGCTTGGTGACTGCAAATTCTCATATACCTAAAACTCTATATGACCTTCTGAGGGTGGTATTGATTTCAGTTCCTGGGCCGCAGTGTGACTGGCTGGACAGACAATATCCTCCTCGATCCAGACAACCCAGTAGTCTCTCCCGTTGTTATCATTCCGGTAGTGTTGGCCTTGCCGATTGGCCGGGTGGTGAGAGCCATAGCTGGGTAGAACAGGATAAAGGAAACTTCGAGGCCTGAATTGCATGTCTGCAGATCTGGAGATATGTTTTAAGTCTCTCGTCTGGAAGCCGTACTAAGCGTACTGGAGAAGGTGCCAGTGAACAGTCTTGGGTTTCTCGGTTCCTGGAAGCAGACAGAGATGGAATATGCGGAACCTTTTTTCCATCAAATAGACCGTGGGCTGGTTGCCAGTCTTTCGGAATCTGGTCCCTTTTACATGTAGGTAGGCAACAGTTTATGCTTAAATTTCGAACAACTGCAGTTTAAGTTAACCGAGTTAATTCCCAAGTAATTGCCTTTATTCCCAGACACATGCTCTGAGCACTCATAATTATCAAACTAAATGGTTGTGCCCCTTCCTCTGCTTGAAAAGAATCTAGTAAAACCCGTCGCCCGGTCTAGACAGTTTACTCGCGAATGAGACAGCTTTAGCGACAAGCCAGCAGAATGAATGTAGCCTTCATACGTCCAGCACGGACTCCCATCTCAGCAAAGGAGACATTAGGCTCCCCACGAAGTACATAGATAGGGTACCCGCGAACAGTGACCGTGCGTCCGGTGTCAACGAGACCAGGGCCCCTCCCAGGGACCATGCCCAAGATGGCTTCGCAGTCAGAATCGCTAAGCATTCCGTAGTCGCCTAATGAAGAAGATGTGTACTCTGGGAAGCTGGTTCCCTTCAAGTACGACTTTGCATCGTCGAAGCTAAGTGGTTCGTTGGCCTTTGTAATGATTTTGATGTTGGGGTTAGAGAACGAGCCAGCTCGGGAATTGCCATGAGCAATGACAACAATGGTGGTCATGTTGACGGTTGATTGTTTGATAAAATATAGTGAAATTTCGGGAACTTGTGTGAATTCGTTACAAGTAGAGAGCGCTCTGATGTTTCCTGGACTGTAAGGACGCTGAAGACGAATAAACCATAGCGATCTATGGTAGGTTTATATGCTTTGAAACTAGGGAGAGAGACTCGCAGGCCAATGACCTGGCCTGTCGATGTGGTATTGTGACTACGAAGTCCGGAAGACTTTACTAGGTCTAGAAATACGGACCGGATTAACCACCAGAAGAGGGGAAAATGCCTCAGCTGGACAGGGTTCCTGCTTAGGGTTAGAGACGGCTAAGTTGTGTAACAGCCAGTCACTCGAGTCTCAGCCAGCCACTCGAGTCTCAGCCAGCCACTCGAGTCTCAGCCAGCCACTCGAGTCTCAGCCAGCCACTCGAGTCTCAGCCAGCCGCTTGAGTCTCAGCCAGCCATTGGCATCTCAGCCAGCCGCTTACATCTCAGGTAGCCACTTACATGTCAGCCAGCAGGGTTTAGTATAGTAGTCCTCTTGTTTCAGTAAGGCACTTAAGTAGGTTATAATGTCCTTAGCCTAATACACACCCGATCAGCCCGCCGGTCCTAACGACACCTCTAGACACTAGAGAACCTAATATAGATATAGACTAAGCCTTATTATTAACTTATTTTATCTCTTAATTCTATTTCCTTACCCTATATCCTAATTCTATATCTTAATTCTATCTACTGATTCTACCTTTTAATTCTATCTTTTAATCTTACCTTTTAGTTTTATCTTTTAATTCTACCTCTTAATTCTACCTTTTAATTCTACCTTTAATTCTACCTCTAAATCTTATCTTCTAATTCTACCTTTTAATTCTACCTCTTAATTTTACCTTTAATTTTACTTTTTAGTTCTAACTCTTAATTCTACCTCTAATTCTACCTCTTTATTTTACCTTTTAATTCTACCTTTTAATTCTATCTCTTAATTCTACCTCTTAATCTTATCCCCTAGGTCTATATCTTATATTTATTTTAGTTTAATCCTAAGTTTTATATAGTAATTTTAAATACTATTATTAAAATATATATTTTAAAAAAGACCTTTTAGCTTTTAAAGTAATAGGTAGTTATTAGGTACCTAAACTAAAGCCTAAAAATAAAAGTAACTAAAAAGTCTAAAGGTAGATCTAGTTACTATAGTCTTAATAAGGTATATTAGTTACTATTACTTATAGCTAGTTATTAAGGCTGTTATTATTTACTATATATTTATATTTATATTAGACTTATCTTTTTTACTAATTATAAATTACTACCTTTATAAGCTTATAAAGTCTTTAGATAAGCTAGTCTTTAAAGGCCTTTTCTTTATTATTACTAACTGTTAGAAGTAAGAGTTAGAGTAACTCTTAATACTTCTACTTTACGTTATATTTCCTTTATTATAAGGAATATTACGTATTATATATATATATATACAATCTACTATATTAGTAGGTTAATATATATACTGATTACGTAAGCAACCTGATTACGTAATCAGTAGAACATTCTAGAGGATTCTTTAGAGGAGTAAGATTGGCTTTACTACTCCTTACTTTAGGGATCTAGGTTATTAACAGTAAGTTAGGGTTATTGTTTTAAGTAACTTAGGGTTATTATAAGTTGTTATGATTTATAAGCAGCTTACGTTAGTATGGAATATTCTAGTAAGCTGTATATCTCTATATAAGGGCTGGAATTCTTCCTGTTTCCAGGTCTATCTCTTTTATCTCTAAGCAAGCAAGTAAGCAATCTCTATAGTAACAATCTAACTACTATACTCTCTTTACCTATTTTACTCTTCTATTATATCCTTATATTAGATATACCTCTACCCCTTATATCTTATATTCTTGCTTCTATAAGATATACTGTTATATTTATCTCTTTATATCACTTAGAGAGATAATATAACCTATTGTTCTAATACTAATACTCTTACTACCTATAAGGCGTTTATTATTAACCTATATACTAATATAATACTTAATATTAGTTATATAGTATTATTAATATAGCTTTAAATAAAAGTACTTTTAGTAGCTATATAAGGTATTCTTAACTTTTATATTAACTATTATATCTTTATTATACTATAGGTCTTAAACTATAAGATTTTTACTTATTTTAAAAGCTATTACTATAGTCTTACTTTTTAAAAAGCTAAAAACTATAACTATACCTAAAGTAATACTATTAGGCAGCACTATAGCTACCTTATAGATTTTCTAACTGTCTTTTAAGCATTTTAAAAGGCTACTATTTAGCCTATTATCTCTATAGGTCTTAAAGTAACCTCTCTAAATTTATTAGCTATTTCTTACTTTAATTAAAAACGTATTAATAGTATTACTATTCTATAGTAAATCTAGGCTGGTTAATATATAGCTATATTAACCTATTAATAAAGACGTTAAGGTAAAGTAGACCTAGTAAACCGCACTGCTTAGGTAGGGTTAGGGCCAGGCAGGAGGAGGCGTGTGCGTATAGAAGAAGAGAAGAGGGAGGGGGAGGCGGTTTTAGACGATAGGCTATAGCTAGGAGAAAGCAGGAGTAAGTAGGTAAGTAGGTAGATAAGACTATATAAGTCCTATAGTAGATAGATAGACTAGGCCGCTATACCGGCTTCTACCTACCTATATACTATACTATATCTATTATATCTATCTATCTACCGGTAAGTAGGCAGGCTACTTCCTAAGTAGTTAAATAGACCTTTCTCCCCCTTTTAGAAGTATTTTTAATAAGCACCTTAAAGCGTATAAAGGAAAGCCCTAAATACTATAAGGTATCTAACTGAATACTATTAATAAGCTAGGTTAAAAGGCCTAAGGCCTTCTACCTAACGCTTACTATAAGAAAAGCTCTATAGGGCTTCTTTTATTAAGTAACCCTTAATAAGCCGGTTAAGGACGGTTAAGGCCCCTTAAGATACTTACTATACTAAAAGCCCTAGTGTTACGACCTAATAAGTTACAGGCGATGTTACCCCACCAGATAACCAGCAGGCGGCACAGTATTTATATAGGAATAATAATAGATTAGGACAGAATAACTCCTTAGGTTAGGAAGAACTATAGTGTAAGTTATATAATAATAAAAAGGACTAATAAGTAGTAAGCGGTCTTAGGTAAAGGACTAATAACGCTAAGGGCGGTCTATAGTAAAGGACTAATAAAAGAGGGTAAGGGCGTATAGTTAGATATAAAACCTAATATACTAACCCTATAGTAAAAGGATAAAATGAATCATAGTTGGCTGTACCTGGCGAGATAGAAGTCCTAGGTTGATTGATTGTCTAAGTCTAGCTGTTATAGTCTGGCTGGCTGAAGCCCTCTTTTATCCCTTCTAGTAGTCACATGACTTACGGCCACTGTGGCTGTAACAAGACAACACACACCTAAAACCCTGCCCCTTTCCAATCGTCCCCCTATTTCTTAGTATATAGCATATATATATAAGAAATAAAACAGGTGTGTGTTAGCCTAATCAGATCTAAATAAGCCTTATACTAGTAGGAAAAAAAAAAAACTCTCTGGTATCTGCTCTGCCTAAGCGTCTGTATCATACAGTCTTACGCCAGGCAACTAATCTTGCCCTCAGACTCTTTCTTTTTCCTCTTTTATAGGTATAATAGCCCTGATCAGGCCTATATTCTTACAGGCTGGTAACTAGGCTGGCTGGCTGGGCTAGGGCTGGGCTGGGCTGG
>MU843900.1:0-15471 GCA_030867255.1 Colletotrichum somersetense | reverse complement strand
CTTTTTAAAAGTAATTTAGTCTAAACTAATTAGGTCTAGTATCTAGCGTTTTTAATAGTTATTTTTATTAATAGAATCTTTTTATAACTAAACTATATAAGCGTATTACTATAGCCTCTCTAGGGTCTATTATAGTATAAAGGCCTATACTATAGCCTAAGCTATAGTATACCTAATTAATTCTTACTAGTAAACTATATATCTAGTCTAAAGAATCCTAATACTTATTTTAACTTTAAGATAATATAACGTTTTAAGGTAAGGTATATTATAACTAGCTATAGCGACTATATATAACTATCTTAAGATAAGGAGAAAGAAGGGAAAATCTACTGATATAAGCTAACTGGCGGTCTGATTAGGTCTATACTGTATAAGCTATTAGGTGCTTAGCGCTATAGGCTTTAATACTCTAGTTAAGGTTATAGTAGGCCGAGAGGTCTAATAAGGCCTTATATAGGCCCAGCCTGTTATATTTACTATTATTTTAATATAGCTATTATAGGTAAGAAAGATCTATCTTTCTATTTAGTCTTATAGTATATAGATACCTAAGTAGTATTCTATTAGTCTATAGTCTTTTAATTTATAAGCTGCCTTAATACTATTAACTATAGTAGCTAAATAGGCTATATTATCTCTATAAAATATAATTAGAATATTATCTATATAGAAGATAATAATAATCTAGTATTTTAGATCTTAATATAGAAAAAGTTTTTCTATAGCTAAAGTAAATCTAAGGTATCTTAGTATACTAAAAAGCCTTTTATACTAAAGGTTATATATATCTTATAGTCTATAAAACGCTTTATATAGTTAAATATATTTCTTTTTTATTTTAAATCTATTTAAAAGCTTATAAATAACTAGCTTATAATATAGATTAATATAAACGTTTAGAAATACGTTTATAACGTTATATTAAAAGATCTTTAGGTTAAACTGTACTATTAAGGTAATAGCCAGCTAAAACGTCTTTACTATAAGTATAACTATATAAGTATTATATATTATAACTACTTAAAGGTCTCTATAAATATAAATCCTTACTTTATAATAGTCTAGCCTATTATACTAGTCTAGTTTATATATTAATACCTACTTTAAAAAAAGCAGCTTTATATATATTAGAAGTCTATTAATAACCTATTAAATATCTTTCTCTATTAGCTTTTTTATTTTCTACTAGGCTGCTTTTATAAATAGGTTATATAGTATAGTTAAAAAGTTAAAAAGCTTTTTCTAGGTATTTAAGGCTTTTAAAAGGTTATTAGCTATTATTACTACTACTTTAGTTATTACTTTACAGCTAACTTAGTTATATTATAATACTATATATAACACTTTATAAAGTATATAGTATATAAAATTATCTCTTTAGTCTGCCTCTTAATTAAAGAGGTAGGTCTAAATAAAGTCTATATTAAAACGCTATTTAAAATTACTTTTAATATTTCTAAGGTATTTATTAAAGCTATATAAGATAATAAAAAGTTACTTTAGTTTTAATAGGCACCTACTTTACCTTATAAGTAGTTTATAGTCTTTTATTTTCCCTTTTTACTTTTAATCTAGTAGCCCTAGGCTTTCTAATATTACTTTCAGTCTGTTTAGCCCTTTTAGATTTAGGTCTAAGTGCTTAGTACTGCTTTTACTTTTAAATATAGTCTTTAGGTTAATAGTCTTTACTACTATAGTAGTCTTTATACTTTTAGTCTTTACCCTAGTAGTATCCCTTCTTATAGCCTTTAGTATACTTTTAGGGTTAGGAGTTAGCTTAAGAGTTACTAGTCTTATACTTTTATAAGCCGTCCTAGGCGTTAAAACGTCTTTTAATATAGGGATAAAAAACTAGGTTTTAACCAGTTATTTAAGCTGTTTAGTATACTTAAAAAGGTTACTCTTCTTAATATTAAAAGCTTTAAGCAGCTTTAGAACTATACTTATTATATTTATAGGTTTCTAAATATCTTTTATAATCAAGCTAGCTATAGTAATAGGTAGGGCCTCTGCTTTATTTTTATTTAAATAGGATTTTAACTTATTAAAGGTAATATTATATATAATTATAACCTAGTTAAGCGTAAGGATTTAGATCTTATATAGGTTATAGGTATTAGCTATATACCTAATAAGGTATCTAATATACCTATATAGAAACACTTTAAAGTGTTAGTATCTTACTTTTTTCTTTTTCTTTTTTAAAAGTAGGTAAGCTTTATAGCTATAGGTATAAATACTTTTCTAATATAGATATAGGTTATAAGTTATCCTATAGATATATTTAGGCGCTTACTATTTAAAGTGCTATTAATATTATTCTTTTTTAACCTAGCTAAATAATTTCTATACTATATCTTAGTATAGGTAGATATTATAAGTAAAAATACTAGTAGAAGTATATTTATCCTATAGTTCTTTTAATAGTCTTACTATAGCTCTTATTTTTATACTATATAATATAATCTTAAGTCTTATACGCTTTATACCTTTTATAGGTTTTTTTATATATACTAATAGAAGCTTAAGGTTAATACTAGTGTTTATTATTTACTATATAAAAGTAGTTTTACTTTTTATACTAATAACTACTTCTTTATTATCTATTTATATCTTATATATTACTAGGCTATATTAATATTACACTTAGATTTTAAAAGTATAAATAACCTTAAAACCCCTATTTACTATTTTATTCCTAAAGGAAAAGCTAAAAAGTCTTATAAAGTATTTATCTTTAATAATAAGCAGCTAGGAATTACCTCTAAATAAGGCTAGAAAGTTAAATAGGTCTTAAAAGATCTAATAGTATAGTCTTATTATTTAGTCTTCTAAAGGCGTCTTAAAAATAACCTTCTATATATATATTATAGTATAGTGTTTATATTAGATCTTTAAAATGCCTTTAATTTTTACCTCTTAATCGCTATAGACTAAGTGCTAAAGGGCTTTAGGGCTAAGGTGGCCTGCTTAAAGGTACTAGAGGTTAGCGTTATTATTCTTTACTACTAGAGCCTTTTAATAATTAGGCTTTTAATATAGTAATATATTAAACTAGGTTATTATTATAAGGCCTATAAAGCTTACTTATATTAGTAGGCAGATAAAAGAGTAAAAAGAAATAGACTTATATTTAAGGAAGATAAGATTTTTTTTTTTAACTAGTTAGGTAATTACTATACTGCTTAAGAGCCTACTATAGCGTAAGGTAGCGTCTAGTCTATAATACTAGATACTACTTCTTATAAGGTAAGCCTTAGATATAATATTAATATAAAAGCCTTTAATAATAGTAACGTTTTTTAGCTTAAGATCTTTAGTATCATATTTTTTTTTATAAAAAGTATTCTTAATAACTTTTATACTTATACTTAAGATATAAATATAAGTAGTGTTAGCTTTAATAAATTCTCCTTTAGTATATAGCTTATAAAACCCTTTAATAAAGAGTTTTTTATTATTTATAAAGTAGTAACTGCTATAGTTATTTTATACTATATTATTTAATAATATATAAGGTTATCTAGAGGGTGTAAAGAATATAGTAGAGAATCTAAGTAAACTTATATCTTTTTTATTTAACTATAGATAGTTACTATAATAACCTAACTTAGATACTTTATAATAAAGTCCTATACCTATAAGAAGCTTTCTTATCTATATTCTTTACAGCCTTACCTATTTAAGTGGCTACAGTTAGTATTACTTATAAGTTAGCTAAGTTTTTAATACTTTCCTTAGAGATAGTTAAAAAGTAAAAATATAACTTAATCCTTAATATATATAGCTTTCTTATTAGTAAGCTTTTAATATAGATTAACTCTTTTATAAGTACTTTCTAGACCTTACTTTACTTATATAGATACTAATAGTGTTCTACATTATATAGGCACTTCTTTTTAGTTATATTTCTACTTTATAGTTTATTTAAGTGGCTATTAAGAGTTATAAAAAGGATAAGACTTTTACTATTACTTCTAAAGAATATATCCTTCTAATAAAGCACTCTAAAGATTCTTTTATATTTATTTAAAGATAAGATTAGGCAGTTAAGACTCTTATTTCTAATTAGCTTATTTAGGTTTTAAACAACCTATATTAAAGTAAGCCTGGTTCTAATAGCTTTTAAAAAGCTTTTTATTACTAGGAATCTTTAGACCTTAGGTATATTATATATATAAGTATAGCTAGAAGCCTAGTAGTAGTCTATATACTAGGTTATTAGGGCTATATTACCTTAAGATAATTTTAAAAAAATATTATTATACTTTTTATAGACTACTAAAGCTATTATAAAGGTAGAAAGTATTAGGTTTTAGTATAAAATATATATAAGTGTCTAAATAGTTATATTATCTTTATAAAGCTACTTTATTTATATATTAAAAAGCTTTTATAGGTTAACTATATAAAAGATAAACGCTTTTATAAATTAATAACTAGCTAAAATTATTATTTTAGTTTAGTTCTAACTATTATAATCTTTAACTAGTTATTTATAGTTATCTTTAATATTATTAAACTTTATAAGATTAGGCTTTTTAAGCTTAGATCTTTTAGTCTATTTTATTTAAAGTTACCTTTTAATAAATAAAGTCTTATAATTATTATCTATAGTTAGGTTTTCTTTTTACTACTTTATAAGTTACTTATAGTAAGCAGCTTTAAGCTAAACTATATATTTAGTAATAAGTTTAAAAAAGTCTAGTCTTTTAAATAGGTATATATCGTCTTTAGAGACGTCTTTACTGTCTAGATTAATAAGCTTCTAGATATAGGTAGTCTTTATATATACTTAAAAGGTAATATACTATATAGGCTAGTCTGCTTATATATTATGGTGCTGCCTATTATTAGGTATACTAGGTTAGGTAACTATAGATATTATTAGTTAGCAGTCGCTTTAGTTAAAAGTAAATAGTAAAAACACTTTTATACTCTTTTACCTAAGAAAAGGTCTTATATAGAGCTAGGCTTATAACTATTATAGGCAAGAAGTACAGAGGAGCCTGTCAAAAGAGTATGCCCACAATGCCAAGAAACACCCCATGTCAAGTGACAAGGGTAATTGCAGGGGTGCCCACCAAAAGTGATTGCGGCCAGCATTTCGCACCCCCAAGAGCACCAAAACCGGCGCTAAAGTCAAGTTAGGTTTAAGGCTTTTAATAGCGTTTATTTACTATATTTAACCTCTGACCGGTATCTGCCATCTTGCCGGCCCTCCTTATACTTGTTGCCACCGTTAAGAGCAATAATAGCCTTAATATAGACCGGTATTTGCTCTATCTAAGCCTAGATTTTCTCTTAAGGCAGTGCTTGCCAGCACTCTTGCCAGGCCCGTACAGCAGCAGCCCGGTTAACTGGAGCCCCTTTTTGTATTATAAATCGCTTTATCTACAGCCAGTAGGGCTTAATAGGGTTAAGGTTAGGGCTGTTACTATACTAAAGTAACTTCTAAATATTATAGGCAGCGTATATATAATAGATGTAGTAGTGGTTATAGGAAGGTGCTTTATTCTTTTAGATAATAGTACTAGGCAGGCAGTAGTTAGTAATAAATAGGAAGAGCTTAGGTAGGAGAATCTCTTTTTAATAACAGTACTAGTTAATTCCTCTTCTGCCCTTATAGACTAACTTACTAGTATAGGCGTTCTAGTAAAAAGTCGGTTTACAGCCAGGGATCCGTTAGAGCTGTAGCCAGGCCATCCTATTCTCTAGTTCCTATTTAAGGCGTTTAACTGGCTCTAGCTTATTATTTAACTTCTTAACCTTAATAGCAGCCTTTTGCTATATTACTGCTAACTTAGGTGACTAGCAGTAGTAAGGGCCCTTCTTGTTATATATAAAGTAACCCTAAAATATAAACTTAGTATATCCCTTCTATTAAGTATAGATATATAACTTTATATAGGCCTTATAGGTCTGGCGCTAGAGATAATAGCTATTACGGTAATAAGATAATATAACAGATATTTTATTAGACTACACAACCTTCTTCTAATCTTTAAGAGTCTAGTGGTAATAAGCTAGGCATTAAGAAAGCCTATCTTATTTTATCTATTAAGATAGGCTGGGTTTCCTTATAGGCTTAGTCTTTCTAAACCTATATTGCTAAAAGATACAGTAGACAGTTAAGGCTGAGATATCTATATTAAGCTCTTTTTACAGCTTGCTAGCGATGTCAGCATACGTCTTTTCCCTACCGTAACGGTTAGAGTAAACCTTCTAGACGATAAGGTCTGCTACAGACTGTGTAGCCTTCTTCGGTCGGCCAGCCCGGGGGGCGTCGTGATAATATTCGGGGAGTAACGTGAGGGTAGGCGCGGTCGGGTCAAAGCCAAGCTTTTTCACACAGGCAAGGATATTGTTAACTATACGCTTAGGTATGCTAACTATATCTGTAGTCTTGTTAGCTGTTTTGCCTATATTACGGCTGCAGAGGGCAAGAATAACTGCCTGTATACCGGGGTTAACTTAAGGAGCCATAATAGTGATAGTTATAAAGTAGAAAAAGTAGTGTTAATATTATTATTGTTGTTATAATAATTACTCTTACTAGGGCCCTGGTTAAGAAAAAGAAAGAGGATAAATCTAGTGGCTCTAATTGGCTAGATATGTGTTAAAGTGGGTCACTTGACATGGGTTGTTCTTGGCATTGTGGGCATACTCTTTTGACAGGCTCCTCCATATAAGGTTAACCCTTTATAGTAAGAAGTGCTTAACTAAGGCTAAGAGTAACTGTGGTAGCCAGTCTCTAGATAAATACAGAGAAAAGCGCTTAGTAATAGCGTTAGTATAAGCACTGCGGCCACCAGCCACTGTTACCCCAGCCACAGAGGCTGTTACAGGGCCTCCTGCGATATAAAGCAATATACTAAAGATGAGACCTAACAGGCGCTTGATGTTATATATAGTGGTGATCGTATCCGGACTACTGCTCGCGTATAGGGGGTTCTAGAATCAACCTTGTGACTGTACCTTTAAGGTAGGCAGTCTAGAGATACTACCTAGGCTGGTTATTAACTATTATCCCAGGCCTAAAAGAATAATCTGGCTGCCTATATATACAACC
This sequence comes from Colletotrichum somersetense, assembly GCA_030867255.1. Classification (NCBI taxonomy): domain Eukaryota; kingdom Fungi; phylum Ascomycota; class Sordariomycetes; order Glomerellales; family Glomerellaceae; genus Colletotrichum; species Colletotrichum somersetense. The sequence continues at coordinate 8,396 of MU843900.1, read as the reverse complement.
AAGAGACCCTTGGCAGACCCCTTTCCTATCAATAAGTGAAGCGACTAGCAGAGCGTATACTAGGCAATAGGCAGCCACCTCTAGAGAGGAAGTAGATACGCCGATTTAAGCAGCAAAACCTAACTATTAGAACCAAGCGATCTAGAGTAATAGATACCTAGCGATTAGCAGTCTATTCTCTTAAGGTTGTCTAGAATTTTTTCTATTATATAGACAGTATCCCTACTATAAGGGGAATCTATCTAACTAACTGCTAGAATATAAATAAAATGAGTATAATAGAGGGTAAGGAAGTTAATAAGCTGATGTTAGGCTTTACAGTATTACGATGTATATAGAAAAAGCAGCCAGGATTTAGGATATAGATATTACTAATAAAGTATATATTAGCTACTAGGACCTTCTTACCCCCTTAGTCATATATATAGGTAAGCCTATCTAGGCCTAATAGCTTTTATCTAACCTATTTAGATATACTAGCCAGTATTTTATATACTTTATAAATAGCTAAATAACTAAGTTAACTACCTTTAAGTAGTTAAAAAAGGTCTTTATATTAAGAATAATACCTAGTAAGCTAGAGTTAGCTAGACTACTAGTTAATAGGTATTAAAGCTATATATCTATTAATTCTATATAGAAATACCAGTACTATTATATTTATCTATTTTTTCTATAGTTACACCGTTTTACTATCTTTTAACCTCTAGATATAGCTGTTTTTAGCCTATTAAAGTAGGTATACCGTAAAGAGGTTAGATAATTAGATAATAGATTTAACTATAGCTAGAGAAATAGTATTTCTAGAGTGTTATTTAAAGGCCTATAAGGTATTTATTACTATATAGAATACTAAAAGTAACTAGAAGGCAGCTAGGTTATAGGCAGTTACTATAAGGCAGCCTATATCTAACCTCTTAGTAAGTAAGGCGTAGTAGACTATTACGGTTAGTAATCTAATAGTAAGGTTTCTATTACTAGTTTAGCTAAGGTTAATACTTAGTAATAGTAATATTAGCTTACTAGTCTATTAATTACTTAGTTATAAGTTAGGTAGTTTATAGTTATAAAGTCAGCTTATATAGCTTTTATTAATAAGTTACTAAGTTTATATAATAGAATTATATTAATAGCGTAGGCATTAATAATAAGTTACTAAAGTTCTAGTAATCTAGCCCTACTATAGAGTTTTATTAGTAATAAGAGCTTACTAGTTAATAGTTAGTAAGCCTAAATCTTATAATATAGTAATACCTATTATTAAGCTCTACCTAGTTAAGTACCTCTAACTTTTGTCTTATAATTCTTAAGCTTTTACCTCTTAAAAGTAACTAATATAAATAAAATAAAATAAATAATACTAGATATATTAAATTACTTACCGATATATTACTAACGTACTGCTAGTGTAAATAAGCTATAGCTATCTATAGTTAAGTACCTAATATATCTAATTAAGGGTAAAGACTTACTTTTCTTATTAGAAAGGTTTAGATAAAGACCTAATAAAAATAAAATAAAATAAAAGTTAATATTAAGAGACCTTAATATACCTAACTTACTACTAGTTACTAGTAATACTAATAAGACTTTTATTATAAAGCAGTTATAAAGTAAGTAAGATATAAATATATATTAAAGCGTTAGTATAAGTATATTAAAAAAAAAGTATTATTAAATATTCTAAAATATACTTATTATTACTACCTTTATATAAGTAAAAAGTTAGTATATAGTTTTTAAAATAATTAGAGTTTATAGTAAAGATATTAATTCTTAGTTTTATATTATATAATATAGTATATAAGTAATAATACTATATTTATATCATTAAATAAAATAGTAATTATAAGTTAATAGTTTAATTTTATTAATAGTAAGCTTTTTAATAGCCTTTATAGTAAGAGAAATATAATATACTACATACTATAGCATAAATAATCTACTATTAGAATATACTACTTATATAAATATAAAATAGTTTTAAAAATTACTTTTATATTTCTTTTAAGGCTTTAGACTTAATTTAGTACTTTTATATAGTAAGAAAGTCTTTAGATTTAAAAAACTTTTTAAGTTTTTAAATAAAACCTAAGAAGTCTTTCCTCAATTACTTAGTTAAATAGTTATTACCCTTAAGAAAATAAACTAGTGATATATATACTTTATAATAGCTTATTTATATATACTTTTATATAGTTTATATTCCTAGTGAAAAGTAGTGTATTAATTATAAGAATATAAATATAAATATATAGATTTATATTTATATTTTATTTTTACTTAGGTAAAACACAAATGTAAAAATATATATTCTATTTTGCTTTAAAACTATAAAACCTAAATATATATATCTATACTTTTATACTTATATCTCTTAGAGATCTAACAGTAAATAGATACATTTACTATTTTATAAAAAAGAAGTTAATTCTTTAGGTTAAAATCTTTTTATATAAATATGCTTAAGTAATATTTCATATATAAGAGAGAAAGATATTAGTTAACTAACTATATAAAAAAAGAAGTAATATATATAAAAGTATAATACCTTTAGGTAGGGAGTATATTTATTTAAGACCTATATAAAGACTTTATAGCTTATCTTCTTAAGGTAAAAAAGAAAATCTAATAAGAGAGAAAAAAATAACTTATATAATAAAGATTAGCTTCTAAAAGACTAGTAAGTCTCTTAATACCTTATAACGGTAGGTTTTTTCTACTATATAACTAGTATAAATTATTTCTTAACACTAAAGACTACTAAAGTAAGTTAATTTAGACTTTAAGATCTATATTATATAATATATTAAGAAGAACCTTAAGATACTAAAGTAGCTAGGTTCTTAATAGTAGGGAAACCTTAAGTATTAGTATACCTAAGAGAGAACCTATATATAAAGATCTTTTAGGTACTAGGTTTTACCTATATATATTTTAAAATAAATAACTTTATTATATTAGTAGAAACTATAAAAATATAAAACTAACTAAAAATAATTAAATATAATATTTTAAATACCTTAATACTGTTTATACTTTTATTATATAAAATATACTAACTATATACTTACTTTAATAGTATCTCTAGGGAATTAATAAGGGGGCGTTACAAATTAATATATAGGCGTCGTTCTTATAGGGGTGTTGCCTTCTATTTATTTAATTAGTTAAAAAAAAAGAGTATATCCCTATAAAGGCGGTAAGGGTAATTACACTAACACTGCTATTCCAGTATTCTATTCTACTATTAACTAATTACCCTACACAGCTATAGGAATTAGGCCCTATAAGGGGGCCTTTTTTACAGCCGTAGGAAACAGGGCTTGTAAGGAGGCTCTTTTTACAGCCGTAAAAAGGGCCCTTCTTATAGAGCCTGTTTCCTATAGCTGTAAAAAGAGCCCTTCTTATAGAGCCTGTTTCCTATAGCTGTAAAAAGAGCCCCTCTTGTAGGGCCTGTTTCCTATAGCTGTAAAAAGAGCCCCTCTTATAGGGCCTGTTTCCTATAGCTATAAAAAGAGCCCCTCTTATAGGGCCTGTTTCCTATAGCTGTAAATAATAGATAGGCTGTAATATATACCTTTATAAACTTAAATAAGACTAACTATAATCTAAAATACCTACTATCTAGCTATTTTCTTATAATATAGTTATAAGGATTTATTATTACTACTAACTATTTCTTACTAACTCTATATCTTTTAAATACTAGGCTAAAGTAGTTATCTACTTATATAATTCTTTATTATCTTTTTACTATTAAGAATACTAGACTGGCTTCTTATTTATTATTAAGATAAGGTTAGAATCTAGCTTTAACTTAGTTAACTTACCTCCTATATAGACCTAGCTAGTGTTAACTTATTTTTACTTTTAGATAGATAACCTTACTTCTTACTACTTATACTTTAGCTTTTACTAAGGGTATAGGTTTAGCTAGTTAAGTGGCCCTCTCTAGGTAAAGCTAACTATAATAAGACAGGCTATACTGTATTTTTTAGCCTACTATAAAAAGATACTATAATCTTTAGATTAAAGATCTAATAGTATAAATTAAAAGAAAACGTCTCTTAAAGATACTACTAAGGGTATACCTCTTACTTACTAAATATTATTAAATTAAGTATTTTTATAAAGATTATATAGGAGTATAAAATACTAATCTTAGTTAAAATAATATAGTCTAGACTAAATTCTTTAATAAGGGCTAGAAATAGTCTCTTACTAAAAGGTATTACCTTTTTTACTATCTAGTAATACTTTTTAATTAGTACTAGACACTTTAAAGAAAATATTATCTAAAGTTTATTAAAAAGCTTAAAGTAAATACCTATATACTTCTAGCTTCTAAAGACTTTATCTTTAGTATAAGCTTACCTAAAGTATAACTTCTAGTTACTAATTATATTTTATATAATATTAATAAGTTAATATAAATAACTAAAACTATTTAAGAGATAGCCTTTAATATTATTATTACTTAACTTTATACTAAATATAATATAAATACTAAAGTTTTAATATTTTTAAATAAAGTAATAAGCCTATTATACTTTTAAAGGTAGGTATATTATATAGAGATACTAAAGGATAAAGCGTTAGTTAATAAACTCTTTATAAAGCTTAGTCTAGGCTTTCTTAAAGGTATACTTAGTCTTAATAAAAATAACTAGCTTTTATATTATAAGGACCTTATAATATATATAAGGGGGTAGCTTATCTACTAGTATAGTAATATAGGCTTAGTCCTTATCGCTAAGCTAGGCTGTTACTTATATTAGTAGCTAATAGGCCTTATTATTAGACTTACTACTATTACTACTATAGGTATAGTCCTTAAGCTACTTCTACTTAGCCTTAAGTATAATATTAGAGTTAATATAGTAGATATAAAGTTATTACTAGACGTCTAGAAACTACTTATTTAGTATAGCCTTTATCTATTTATTATAGTCTATAATAATAATAGTAAGATAATAAACTAAATATTAGTCTATAAGTTAGTAAATACTTATTAAAAGAAACTAAAAACCTTTTAGCCTTTTATTATTAATAAGGCTAAATATAGTATTATAAACAGATCTAAGGTAGGTCTATTTAGTAGCCTAAAAGAGTAAGAGTTTAAAACAATTAGTATTATAAGTATTACTAAAACTAATCACTTTAGGGAATTACTTCTATATTTAGAGATAATAAGGAAAGGTCTAGATAAGGCTAATAAGGCAGTCTGGCTTATTATCTACTTACTTTACTATATATATGATATCTTACTTATTAAACAGCTTAATTAAAGCTATAGTTAGTAAATACTTATCTAACTTCTTTTAGTTTATATAAGCTCTAGCGTTATAAATATCTTATTAGGTAAATAAGAAATCTAGAAACTACTTTTAAATAATAGTATATATATTATATATCTAGATACTAACTTATTAGCTTATTATATTAACTATATCTATTATAGGCTAGGTAAGCCTGTAATAAAAAGGATATATAAAGGCTTTAAGGCTAAGGCTATAGTTATACTAACTGTACTAGGTTTCTAGATAATAATATAACAGCCACTTGCCTTCCTCTTAGGCCTCTATAATAACCTGCTATTAATAACTATATTTTTAAGATATACGCTATTAAATACTATTACCTTTTAATAGTCTAAAGCTTTTAAATTAGTTATATTAGAAGGTATAGTATATAATTTAGCCTTAAGCTTTATATTAGTTTCTTTTTATAATACTAAATCTATTAGCTTTTATAAAAGTATTAACTTAATTAAAGAGGGCGTTAAAGGTTTATTTTAGATTACTAGGTATTAGTAAGTTTAAAATATTAGATATAGAAGGAGAGAAGAATTAGTTACTTAAGGTATAATAAGAGGCTATAGTTTAGAAAAATATTTTACTTTAAGGAAAGAATTATTATTAGGATAGTAAGTAAGGTAGTAGATTAGCTTAAGGACCTTATTTTTTTTACTATTAATAGATATAGCCTTATTATTAGAGAAGTACTATTATTAGTTATTAATTAGTCTTGATAACCTATTAAATAAAGTTAAAAGTATTATTAAACTACTATATAGTAAAATAAAAAGGTTACTAGGACTATTTATTAGAAGGAGAGAGGCTACACTCTAGAGAAAGTTATAAGAGAATAGTCTACTAAGTTTTTATTATCCCCTTAAAGAAATAGTAAGTAAGGTAGAGTGTTAGCTTTATATTAAGGTAATATAGTTTATAGTATAAAGAAGGTTATATATCTTATAATAAGCTTAATAGGAGCTTAGCTATAAGATTACGCTTCCCCTTAAGATTACTAGCTTTATAGAACTAGCTGACGCTAGGACGGCTGCTTTTAAAGGAGGGAGATAATAGGGGGTAGCTAGATAATAGTAGTAGGTTATAATTACTTATAGGTTATTCTCTTAAGATATAACCTATAGTAAGAGGGTAAATAGGTTAAGTTTTATACTATAGAATATATTATAAAGTTATTATAAGTAAATAGTATAAATAAAACTAAGGTTAGATAAATTAACCTTATTATAAGGAGGTATAGAAAAAGAAGAGCTACTTTCTATAGGTCTAGCAGAATTTAGCTATACTAATAATATTTTTTTAACTAATTAGGTAGACAGAAGATAACGCCCCTATAAGAATAACACCTCTATATTAATTTATAATACCCCCCTCTTAATTCCCTATCTCTAATACTAATATAAATAAAGATAGTTTATATATACTAGTTCTATTAAAGTAAGGATATCTTTTCTTTAACCTTATTATATAGAAGCTTTAACGTTTTTTATTAAAAAGTAACTTAAAAGGCTTTATTAATAATATAGATACTGTTATATAGATTAACTTTACTAACTTCTAAAGAATATAGGATATAATAATATTAAATATTAATACTAAAGAAGATCTAGAAGTTTTATTACTATTTCTAATTATATAATTTAGTATTATAACGATTTAAGTTCTCTATTAAAAATAAAAGTTACTTTAACTATAAAATAGTGTTTAATATTATAGAACTTAGAGATAAAAACACCTTATATATTATTAATATAGAAATAAGACTATAAAATATTACTTTCTTTAAGTTACTATCTATATAAAATAATTTGAGTACTTTTCTAAAGTACTAAGTAAATATATATATAAGTTTACTAAGCTATAATCTATATAACCTAAATATAAGCTTTATATTAAAAGAATTTACAAATAATACTAAGACTATAAGTTATTATATAAAGAAGGGAATTAATAAAGGTGTACTAGAAATTAATATAGGTTTACTACCGTTATAGGTATACCGCCGCTTACCTTTTTAATTAGCTTAAAGAAAATTATTAGTATAACTTAATTCTACTAGACCTATAAAAGGTAGCTCTCTCTCTTTAATCTCTTTTTATAAAAAAAACTATTTATTTAACCTTAATTTTATTTATACTATTTACTTATTATAGCTTTATAATATGTTTTATAATATAAAACTTAACCTACTAACCTTCTTACTATAGGTTATATCTTAAGAGAGTAACTTATAAGTAATTATAATCTACTACTATTATCTAGCTACCTCTTATTATCTTCTTTCTTTAAAAGCAGTTATCCTAGGGTTAGCTAGTTTTATAATGCTAGTAATTCTAAAAGATAGTATATCGTTATAGTAAGCTTTTATTAAGCTTCCTATAAGATATATATAACCTCTTTTATATTATAAGCTATATAATCTAAATATAAAGCTAATATTTTACCTTACTTACTATTATAATAATAATCCTTCCTTTAAAGTAAAGCCTTTTTCTAAACTATAGCCTTTTATTATATCTTAAGTAATTAATCCTTCTTTTCTTTATAAAAAGTATTTTAAACCTATTAATACCTAGTATTTAAAAATAAACCTTTAATATCTTTTTAATTATATTAATACCTTTATAAAAGCTAATAGATTTAGTATTATAAAGTCTAATAAAAAAGGGTCTATAGCTATCTTAAGTAATACTACTTTTAATATAATTAGTTTAGTAGCTTTAGACTACTAAAAGATAATAATATTTAATTATATATATCTTAATAATATAATTACTAATAGTAGATTATTATAAAGGTTTAAAAAAAAGGTAAGTAGCTATTATATTATTATTTATAAACCTAATATAGTTATTATAACTATAACTTTAGCCTTAAAGTCTTTATATATTTTTATTATTATAGACTTACTTAGTCTATAATAGATATAACTAATATAATAAGCTAATAAGTTAATATCTAGGTATATAATATATATACTATTATTTAAAAGTAGTTTCTAAATTTTTTATTTACTATATAAAATATTTATAACGCTAAAGCTTATATAAACTAAAAGAAGTTAGATAAGTATTTACTAAC
>MU843898.1:0-15603 GCA_030867255.1 Colletotrichum somersetense | reverse complement strand
TTGGTCTTGTGATAATCGCTGATATTCAGCCCATGCGATATCTCTAGACTGGGTGCCGTTGAGCCGATGCCGAAGTGATGGATAGGGGATACCCCAGATACGAGCAGCAGTCCGGATAGTCTGCCCAGCTGCCACATCTTGAAGTGCCCGTTGGAGCTCAAATTCGGTATATTGCTTCATTATATGATACAGAAGATATTCTCAAAAAATGGCGTTGTTTGGTGATAAATAGTGATTGTTATGGTGGTTTGAAAAAGGTGAAGTTCTTGACGATGCGGCATTTTCGGATGGTTCGGATGTAGGGGTGGTTCAAATGTGGGGTAGGTGGGTTACCGCTTGGATTCGTTTTGATAGTGTCATGTTGGATACTAGCTTGAGGAAAACGCTGAACCTAGCGTTTGGTCCTGGAATCAACGGGTGTGAAGGTCAGCAGCCAGATTCTTGAGCGTAGGAATCGACGCATGATTATCTAACGCTATACTCTTCTTGCAAGTGCGTACATGCATTTCAGCTGGGTGCTTGGCCATCGATCGATACCATACATCACTTTGTGACAGTATGCAAACAGTGCTCTTGTACCCAACCCATGAAACAAAGTAGGACGGAATCAACCCCCAAATACAGCAAGCGTCAAATCCATCCATGCATCCCGTGCATCCTGTCGCTGATAATACAAAATAAATTCATCTTACGGTCCGGCGATTGGTCGCCTTGCGCCGCCCTTGAATGAATGACTTTCGCTTACATGCAGTCATCACGGTTATCGATCAGCCGCGAGCAGGGTTTCATGACCAAGCGAATCAAAACCCCGTGTCAGTCGCATGTCCACGATGTCGGGTCTCACCAAAACGTCATGGTTCCTCCCACTGTTGCCTCGCAGGATGGGGAGCTGCCCCCCTTCAGCTATCTATTTTCTCTGATCACAAGCTTGAGACCCCCACAATCCCAGAGCCTAGTAGTAAACCACATATAACAGAGGGGAGATCCTCGCTCGCATTGTCTGGCCTAGTTGCTTGATGGTGTCGCTCCTGGCTATCTGTTAGCCTTGCCCTTGAGCCAATAGTTATCGACTCCCTGATCGACTCCCTGATCGACTCCCTGGCTACATCAACCATGGGTAGCAAGTCAAGAATCAGAAGGATTGTTGTTTGTGTCGATGGGACATGGTATAATCCGGACGGAAAAGAAGGCAAGCAGTCCAGGCGCGCCACAGCTGCAATTTTCTGTCTTTATGTGCTCATTGTAAACCAGGCAAAGGTACGGGTAACAACACCAATGTCTTTCGCATATTTGCCTCAGTAAGGTTTGGGAACTTCACGGACGAAAATGGAAACGATGTTGAGCAGGTAGGTTCGGTCCAAGAACGTGATACGAATCTGCTCTCTGATATATGTAACATCCATACATAGATTCCGAAGTATTTCCCCGGCATCGGCCTTGAAAAGGATTATAAGTTACAGAAATACAAGGACGGCTATTACGGGAGCACATGCAAACAGCTTATCGAAGAAGTCTTCTATGTGCGTAGTCAACCACCTCTCATCGGGTTCCTTACTCATCATCTCAGTATTGTTGTACTCAAATCAAGTCGAGCGACGACGAGGTATGGCTGTACGGGTTCAGCCGAGGAGCCTGTAAGCCAATTTTCTCCACACGATTTCTAACAGAAACAAAAAGCTAACTTAAGACGAAGATGTGGTCCGAGCAGTAGCTTCCCTGTTGCATAATAACACGCTCAAAGAAGAGGCAGCCATTGCTGCAGACAAGTCGCTTTGGAAACGAATCACACGGTTGGGTCCACGGAAGAAGAATCCTCCAGGAGAGGGAATGAACGGGCAGAAGTTCTGGCTCGGGTGAGTTGCAACGATCGCTCCATTCATTGAACCCTAGTTTTTCCTAATTATCTACTTCAGCCAAGAGAATGGTCGTGAGCCACCGGTCATCAAGCTTCTGGGGTTGTTTGACACTGTCCAGCAGTACAACGACGACGATGAATTCGACATCGCCCACGTCAGCTCCATAAAGCAAGTTCGCCATGCCATGGCAATGAACGAAGACCGACCGCCATTTCAACCCGTATTATATGAAACTCAGGAACACGCTAGCTCGACTGGAGGGGACGGATCTTTTCTTCAGGCATGGTTCGTAGGGACCCACGGCGATATGGGTGGGGGAGGCGTGGACGACGGACTCTCACTTTATCCCCTGCAGTGGATGTTGAACGAGAGCCGACAGCTGGGCTTGGAGCTGGAGTACAACCCTCGCCCCCAGCTGAAGGACTTGATACAAGACCCCTTGAAACTGTCATTTCCGAGTCCGCCACCATTCGACATGGTTGCAGATCCCAATCAGCTCGCCGAGCCTCAGTCGTGGACTTACAGGTACTCCAGCGGAACAGATGTTGTCATGTATGATCTTCGACGCTCTCATCGGCACGGCAATCTGCAGACCGTTTTACATAACAAGTTGAAAAAGCAGGGGCCTCGAAGAGCCACTCACAACGTCCAGCTAACTCGTAGCAAGTTGGGCAGCTTAACGACGCTGGGTAAACGACACATCTTTGATAATGGTGAAGTTGACAGTCTTCATGGCTACAGGATGGACTGTCAGTAGAAGCTCCCCCCATTTGCCGTCTGTCCGAATGTGATACTAATCGATCCTCACCTAGCACGCAACGGGACCATTATACACCCGTCTGTGTACTTTTTGTTAGACACGTACCCCACGCTAGGAATCAAAGAAGCTCTGAAGGATCTGGAAGATGACTTGAAATCTTTCAGATCTACACATATGACATATGTTTCAGACGGAGAACCGATGCCGTCTGACCCTTGGATCAGAGATATTCTTCCGGAGCACTCCACCTGCAGGATCCTTATTTGCGGCAACACTGGTGTTGGAAAATCCACCCTTCTCAACAAGGTATTTGGGTTTGCAATGGTAAGTCAAGCTCCTAGTCGCTCAAGAAGCATGCTGACATTGGATTCAGACCCAAGAAAACTCTGATCAGAGAGGCCAACATAACATTGAAGACGGGTTCGAATCGGACCACCACCCTGGTATCATCATACATGATTCAGAAGGCTTCCAAGCCGGTAATAAGAAGGAAATCGCGGTTTTCAAGAAATTCCTCAAGAAACGGGCCGATAGTAAAAATTTACGAGATCAGCTTCATGCAATTTGGTATGTGATGGCCCTCCCCGTTCAGCACTGAATGCGTCCGGCGCATCTGCTAACATGCTCCTACGTTATCAGGCTGTGTATTGACGCTGACACTGATCGTCCTGTTCAGTCGGCTATAGCCAATGTCCTTCAGGAGGTAGCCAAAAACGTTCCTGGAACCCCGCTTGTAGTCGTGGGGACCAAGAAGGACAAGTTCATCAAATTACGTCGACTGGACACTGAGTCTGGGTGGACTGAAGGCGGTCCAGAGGAGTCAAAATATGCCGAATCAGAACTTTTGTCGGAAAGAGAGGCACTGTTCCGAAGAAAGTTCGAAACCGAGCCCGAGACAGCTGACTTTTGGCCTCAGCTGAATGCCAAATTTGCTTTTGTATCCCGATGTGAGAACATTCGACGGCAAATAATCTGACTTGTACTAACGCTTCGGCCGTATAGATGACCAGGAATCCATCAAAGAGCTCGTACATAAAACGATGGGCTCATTCAGCGATACCGTAACATCGGAGGCAATGATCGCAGCCCAGATCCCAGACGTGGATGCCAAAATCGACCAGGCTGTGGAGAAGACCTTACGGCTTCTTCGGACAGCGGTGAACGCTGCCTCTCTAGGGGCAGGTTTTGGAATCACCTCGTTCGTGGCCACTCCCTCTATATCGAAGCATCTCTGTTATGAGATTGCACACGGGTGTTTTGGTATGCCTTCGGCAAAAGTGGACGAAATCAACGCGATTCTAAGCCGTTTGGTATGGGCGAACTTGTCATCATTCATGACGCAGACCCTCGGTCAATTCAGCGTGATATGGGGCGGCATAGCGTTCTTGACGGCGACCACTGTAGTGGGCAGTATCCCACTCATCGTCGGAGCGCCGCTTTTCGAGGCTCCTGCAGCGGCACGCATGGTCATCAAATGCGCCTGCGACTTGATACTCATTCTTGACCAAGCTTTCCGAGACGGGGGTAAGAACGTAAGCAAGGAGAAAATCCAGCGAGCGACTGCCATGTACACAAGGAACAGTGTTTCGGTGGTAGAAGGCGGCATCCAAGTCATGAAGTCCCAAAGAAGGCTTGTCCATCAAGATGTCAACAAACTCATACCTTTAGTGTCATCGTTAGCGATGGAAGCGCTACGGAAGAAGAGTGCGACAGTGGCCCTCAGTGCTTATCGACAAAAGAGCGTATCAGAGTATCGAGATGGCGTGAAAGAGATTTTGGTGAAATACAGGGCCCCTCAAGCAGAAGAGACGGAGCTCGATAATACCGAGGCCATTTCGATAGGGTCAAACACTTTGTATTCCGAGTCAGGAATTTTCGACATTCCGGAGGACAAGGAAGAGATCAAACAGTTTCTGGGAGAGATGGACGAGGAAACGGTGCAACCCGATAGGGTCGACATTCATGTTTGAAGAGCGCATAAGGTTTATTAATACGAGTAGGATGAACAATGAGACCAACTCTCCGCAAATCGAGCAACCATGAACATGTTTCGACACTTATCTGATGTTTTTGGCTACCTTAAGCTGCGGCCTTTTCATACCAACATTGTCCCTTTATACACATGATGGCTTAAGAACCCTTTCCATATTCTTCAGCGGCTGTACAATATTCCTATAAAATTTCTCATTAAAACTCTCTTCTAACCACCTGCTTGTGTCTTCGTAATCGGCCGAGAAATCGACACAGGCGATGATGACATTGGAAAAGTTCTGGTTGATATTGGTGGCGACACTGGGCACGGCCGACTTGATGAACGTTCTGCGGCCTTTCGGTTCCAGGGGCGGGCTTCTCATTCGTTGTGACTTCGGAAGCCCCAGCTGCAGAAGAATCTCACCGAGCTTGAGCAACTGCAGAGACCGTTGCTGCGAAGGATTGTTGCCGTCTTCAGCCGCAGCCGATGGTAACTTTGGTCTCGTGATGACCCTCTCCAGGAACGGCGCAAGGCCGTTGTTGGGAGATATGTAAAATACGACACTGTCTTCCGGACTCGGATCCCGGTCCCGTAAATCGAATCTCAGGACCGCCTCGGCGATAAGTCTGGACACTCGGATTATTGACTTCGTGCTGCACAATCTGTCGTACTGACGTTTCAGCTGGCCTTTACCAAGAAAATCGGAAAGGCTGACAGGATTGCTGAGCTTGGTATCGTGAATCGGTCTCTTATCCCTGGGGAGGTGGAAGACATCATGGCTGTATCCGCCGTCGTCAGTCATTTTCATGACGAGAGTGTCAAGATCAAGCTGCGCAAGCGCCTCGGGACAGACTGAAAATTGGCTGGGGGGTTCTGAACTCGCAGAAACAGCTGGTTCGGAAATCCTTCGAATGTTTTGGCTTGGTCGTGTTTTGGCCACCTTCAAAGGTTGTTCTGCGGGAGTCGACGCTCTTCGCCTCTTTTTGGGGTTGGTTTTGGCTGTTTCGTTCACTTGGTGTTCCTCCGTAACACATTTTGGGGTACTCTGTTCACCAACTATTGCTAGCTCTTGGTGTCCCGACTCCCCAGTTTCGGATGAGACGACTCTGAACCAGATCAGCGGCATCTTTTTCTTTTCAGGTGCGGTGGACTTGAAAGCCATGTGGCACTTCCACATTATCCTTGTTGTGTCTGATGGGTCTGGCGATGCGCGGGTGTCTGCCTCTTCTGGTTCAAGGCTGAGATATGCAGTGTGCAGAGTGTGGCACTGCTCTGGACACGCTCTACAGAGGCACTGGTAGAGCATGGCTGAAATGTGGCCCTCGATTGCAAGCTTCTCAAATTCCTGAAGCTCCAGGCTGTTATGACCAGCATTTGTAGTTCTCGATGATAGGTCGAGTGGAGATAATTCCCGGATCAGCTGGTCGGCAGCGTTGCTGAAACACTCAAGCCCTGTTTCAAGAGCTTTGAATTCATCTGCAATAGTTTTCCGGCTGACTTCAGGAGACAGGGGACGGCCCTGATACAATCCGGTGAGTGGGAGGATATCATCTGGAAGAGGGACTTCATTCTTGGCAAACGTACCTCGTGCCTTTGTCCGAATGTTGTGATATTGCGAGCAAGACAACTCAGTTGCATCCAGAGGCTGTTGAGGGAATCATCAATCCGTGAACAGATCTCAATACTCGCATCCTGCGATGATGTGGCTTCCAGCGGCGGTTTGACTACCGCCTCCACTAAAGATTCAACGATTTCCAAGCATACAGCCTTTTGGTTCATGATATCCCGCCGACGGCGGGACTTTTTGGACCTACGGAAATGTTTTTGATTAAGAAGATAGTCATATGCCCACTCAACCCGAACATAGAAGAGCTTATAGCGTTCGCCATGTTTCTCGAGAGACGGTAGTTCAAGCTGAGGTAGAGGTACCAATATATCCTGTACAGGGCTTTGCGGTTCTGTCGTAAGACATGGGGACAATAAATTAGATGCTGGTGGCGATGTGGACGTCGTGAGATCCGCAGCGCTGAATGTAGGCCGCTGAAATGATGAGCCAGATGATAATCGCTGTTCGTTCTTCATGTCCTGGTCGCTCGAGTTTTCTGCGTGTTGATGCGTTGACTGGACCCAATTGCAAGTGCCACCATTAAAAGTGATGTATTGCACAGTCTTGTTCTCTATCTCGCTCTGGACACCAGTTGGGGCGGTTGTAATGTTCCGGCTCTGGGCGGTGGTCATAACACTACCCGTACTGACCTCATTCTCTTGGGCATGGATGGCTTGGGTGCCTTGACCTGGCTGCGTAGCCGGAACCAAGGACATTTTGGGAGGGTGAGATAGGAAGATTCAACCAGAAGATCAAGTCCATCAGGCAGACAAGAGGAAAGCTCGGGGACGGTGGATGTAGGTGCACCGGTAATGTATATGATAATCTTAGGAAAGCTTTCCAAGATCCTGGGCCCTCACGGAGCTCGGCTAAGCAATAAGAGAAATGCCGCCCGGAGGAATGGCCTTTCATTTTTGCTTGACCAGGCACCAAATCATTCGTTTCCGGGAAAAGACGCGTGGGACTTAACCAATCAAGCACCCATTTCACGATTGCCTCGTTGAACTCGGGAGGGTGGAACGCGAACCAAGTACACAGTATGCTGTCGCTGTCGCACTACGACACATCCATCGGATCATACCCTTTCTCGCCATCTGCACCCTAAGGTGGCTTGCTTATCACTGGCTCACGAGCAGATTCTTATGTGAGTAGATCATCCAAGCGTTGGCTTAGCTTACCCCTCCAAGTCCACAGCCTGCTCCGGGCGTTCGACACCTGCATGCATATGCTGCCTGCGTGTCATGCTGGCAGGTGACTCGCAAAATGCGAACCATTTATCCGGGGCAAGAGTCGCATCTCCGAACCATCCAGCCAAATCCTCAGCATACCTGCGGTTATCGCTTGAGGCATCTCCATTCACAAGTCGCCGCATCATGCTAGTCCTGTCGTAATGCAGCTATCCCCTTTCCAGTTGCGGGGTTTCTTCCCGTATCAGGAGCCTCCCCTTCGGCTCTTCCCCGAGCAATCGCTCGCAAAATTTCCACTTTCCAACCAAGAACGCCGTCCTTGAAAACGCCTATCGTTCAGCCTCGTACTCCCAAGTGACAAAAGTGCCCAAAACCAACAAGATGGTCGGTTCAAACCTCAATATTCCTGTGGCCGTTATGAACTTGAAGCTTATCCGTGGATGATGTATAGGAAGCATTCGGGGCTGTAGCGGCATGCATTGAAATCCTCACTCGCTCCGTGGTTCTCCTTGAACGTGCCAGAAAAGCCTGGGTGCGTCAGAAGAATGGAGTATCGTATCTCCAGGGCGTTATTGGTGACGTCAAGTCCACCCTAACCATTCTTGAGCTTCTGGCGACTGAGCCAGAACTGCGTCAGGACCAGGTCAATAAGGCAGCCCATCAGGTGGCAGAGAAAGGCCGAGATCTTTGTGATCTGATCGAAGACTTGAGAGACAAGTCACAGAATGGTGGTGGATTCCAAAAGTTCATGGATCAGCTCCGACACGGCCCTGGAGAGCAACTGAAGCTTGAAAGTTTACGTGGAGAGCTGAGTGAGTCAAAGACCACGTTGATCCTCGCCTTGCAAATGGCACAGGTCGGGTTGATCAGGTCAATGGGCAAGAATGATGTCATTGTCAATGTCGAAGTTGTCACCAAAGTCGACCAGCGCATCCAAACGACCCCCGGCCTGGAGGAGGGGCTGCGCCTCGTGAAGTTACTTCAACAACGCGCATGGAAGGATGAAAAGGGAAAGTTGCATCTTACCGACCACGACCTTGCCGATTTGCAGAAACCGCCTCCTTATTACAAGCTTGCTCCCTTGGCCCCAGGTCAAACTCGGAATGTGGTACAGTGGAACCATGTCGAAGGCTCTACTTTCTTTGGGGGCGATTTAGGCAGAGACGGCGGGGATGAGACAGCAATTCACCATCGCGACGAGCTTATCGTTTCGAACAATGTGGTGAAGAACGGTGGCTTGTTTTTTGGGGGTGGTACATCGGCGAAAAACTTGGTTTATATTTCCAGGCACATGAACCTGCCAGGCGCGGGTATTTGACTTGAAGAGCCTATCTTCTTTGATTTCTGCGTGTCAGATATTTAGTCTCTCCGTCACGTTGTTACGTTACTTTCATTGTTCAGGCTCCGGTTGGAAGGAACACCGTATCCTCGTAAGAGTACATGTTGTCATACGTTCTGCAAATCGCTTCAAATGGTCTATAGTTCGAGAAAGAAAGTTTATGGAATTTACCCAGTTTTGTTCAAAGTCCTTCTATTGTGTCTTGGAAACCGAATCTTATAGGCAGGATCAGACCCGCAAGCTCAGAATACCAGAAGTCATTTTCATCCCCATCACGTCTGTGATCGCCATTTACATGCAGTTGTTCGATTATCACAAATAAAACTGGTCACTCATTAGCAGGTGATAACTTATCTGTAGCTCTCATCACTCACTCAACCCTTTTTTCTAGCAAGCGTCTGCGTTATCGGAAAGCTCAGTCTCTGTAGCTTTCCTATCTCGATCTTCACACTCTCATGTAGGCTCGTTGGCTTGTCGTCAGGGATTGTGTAATCTGTTACAACAGAGCCCTCGTACCCAGTGCTGACAAGCGTCTCGGCTGTATCATCGTCGTAATAAACGTTTCGAACGTGTCGCTTTCCCTCCCGAATAATTGCATCGAGAGTCACTTTACTGGCTTTCAGGTCGTGACTTAACTCCCCATAAGTGTTGATAACTGTTCAAAATTAGTACAAGATCTAGGTGTCTTCGGTATAGCGTCACATGTTGAAGAAGTTCGTCGTTCGATCAGCTTAGGCCATAGGTAGTCTAAGATTCTGGCTTGTGTAATGTCGCAACATACCGGTATTTCTAGTCAACGCCTCACCAATACTTATAAGACATTGAACAACAGCACCTCCGAAAACGTTGGGTTCGATTTGATTGAGAAGGTCCAAATCCTCGTCGCTGAATTGAAACTTCCACAGACACAAGCGATCCCGTTCTTCATTAAGAAGAAACCGTGTTATATCCGATGCGCTGTCTTCAGAATAAAGTGGCTCATCGTTCATATCCAGGTCTTGAGAGCTTGTTTCTTTCTCCTCGGTAGTATAGTTCTCAGTGTTTTCAGAAGTTGGAATTTGTGGTGAGAGTGTTAACAACCATGAGTCTTGTCGAAGAAGCTGTGACCAAAAGTCCACTACTGAAGCAAAAAGACGAGAAGAGAGGGCTCCAGTTATTGGGACAGCATCTTTTGTTGTTTTATCTTCCATTTTGCAGTTGATGAGAAGTGGCAAGGGCCAAGGGCGAACCATGAAGCAATCTCGTAGAGAAAACCATTGAAGTATGAAGAGTTAGGCTGCAAGTCTCAATTTTTGGGTCTTGAGGTTGTTCAGGCATGAGATAAGCCCATTTTTCGGTGAGGACCAAGAATTAGTGATCTCATGCGATTCTGTCATATCGTCTTTGGTTCTTGGACCCAAACCCTGTCCCAAGTGACACGTTCGGGTGACCAACTGATCCAAGACCACACCATCACTGGATTTTCAAAAGTTCCATGCACAAGGCAGTAGTCTCATGCGTTTTTCAGCTTGGCGCAGCATTAATGGATATTGTGTCAGTCATCTTGGAGCCTAGCTCCTGCCGGCAAGTCGACAAGCCCATGAGACGGCAAGTTGGCACTCCATCACCCTCTGACCGATATGCAGTCACCGCATTAGCACAATCTTTGTAATCTCTATGCATGATTCAAGTACCGTCTAAGGTCTAGCGTGAGGAGTTTCGACATCGGTCAGGCCTTTGGCAAAGCCACTGCGGCATATCACTGTGAGCTTTTCGATGTGAATGCGTGGAGCCAAGTGATTTCCACCAATAGCTTTGGGAGTGATATTGAATACTCAGGAGTGTGTGTTGCATCATATATTCACTATGCTTCTGATTGATCAGTGACTGAACTCTCGAGGCATCTGCGGGCGTCCCGAAAGATTGTCTTTGAAGATGTAGTAACATGCATGGTTGAGTTAATTCACACTGTGGCCTGTCTGCCAACACTTGTTTACATGGTTATGAAAGTTGGATCAATCAGAAAATCATGTGCTTTTCACACAGGTAATGTGCTATTCTTACGTTTACTATGGCGTTATCGTTGTATCTGGGCCAGACACGTGCTGGACCTTGATTCATACGAAGCCGTCTATTATCAGCACTAGAATGAAATTCGGTTACTCAGCTTAACAGAAAACTCAGCCTCTCAAGGAATCAATCCGTTCATCGATATTATATAATCCTGTCGGAGCCTATGGCCATGTACCGCGTGAGTGTAGAGCTTCAGCCGACAACGACTTTCACTTCGACCTGCCAGCGAATAACACCTTCAATCAATGGGCACGTGACGTTCAAGTTTCGAAACAAGGTTTGGTATTGCACTTTGGGGTCTTTGAAGACTTTCCCCTCCCCGAACGCCTAACCAGACTAGATGAAATCGCCCTTAGGCACTCTGCCAAACGCCGCCAATTCGAACCCCTTTTCCCTCCGTCGACCCAATCACCATCCAGAACGCCGGCCTCCGAGTCAGTAGGATCTCTCTCCCCCGGTCTCACGCACCACCGCGGATCCATGCGCCGTCCCGATCCGACGGAACCAACCAGCACTGCCGCCGTCGGCGAATGCCCCGAGCATGTTGCAGCACAGAATCGCAGCACAACTTACCTATTGTCGACAGTTTAATGGGCTGTAACTCGCTTGAATGGCCTGGGCCGCCGCGTCTATTACGTCGGCAAAGTAGGCGGGCGATTTGAGCTTTGCAGCTCTCTTGTTGTCCCCTTAGATCAGGCGTATCTGGTTGTTGATGCCCCTGAGATACGCAGAGTGAGCGTCTTTTGCAAGAAGCTCAAGGATAAAGATGGCTACGTTTGCCTTCATCTCGTCCGACAAAGACGAGAAGTCTGTGTTTCTGTCTACGGCCTGGAGGCTGAGGGCTTCGGCGTGCTTGCCAAGCGCTTTAAAACACGCTGTAGATGGCGCATAATGATCGCGCAGCTGCGTGATCTTCTACGCGTTGAGGGGTGTAGCAGGCATTATGACAGCACTATGTAAGTGTCGCAGGATATAAGATATATAAGGCGTTAATTGCTGCACGCAATTAGCGGCGTCGCTTTTGCGACAGTAAGGCAGTTGAAATAGTTGCTGTGGGTGTGTACGTAAGGCAGCGAAGATGGATCAGATGGAAGGAGAGGGACGAGCCCAGCTTCCGCCTTTTGTATATCTGGCTACGGCCAGCAAGGTTTCTGGTGAGTGAAACCATCTCAGTTCAGTATGACTCAAGGCGCAAGGTTTTTGACGACCTTAGTGGCAGAGTTCGGAGTCGTCGTGTGGCTTGCAAGTTGGTCACCCCGTCGCGAAGCCATCACGACCTTGATGGTAGATTCAACAGTGCCATCGTCGTCGGTACGTCAAATCACGGCAGTGACCCTGTTGTCGCCAACGTTCCGGCGCCTAAAGGTCGTTTGCGTATGCAGCTATAGTTGAAGTGAAGTCGGATCCAGCAGTTGCTCTGCGTTATCAGGTATTCTATACCGCATTAAGACATTAAGATACGGCACAGGTCAGAGGTGCCGCGTATCGAGTTTTACGTACTGTGATATTAAATTTACTAGGTGAACTGCACTAGACCGTTTATGGGGGTTTAGGGCGATTATATTCATCAATATAATCATGTCGGTCACTGGCCTAGGGTTCACGTGTGTAGATTATGTACCTTAGCCTAGACAGTAATATACAGCCAGGATTGGACAGTTGAAGCTCCGGTAGTCAAGAGCTTAGAAGCCTTGTACATAGTCCGAGAGTTTATATATCAGCTCACCGTGATGAACTCGTCTGGTAGATACTCTCCATGGTGAATTTCACGGTCAGATGACTTTGCGTTTTGCCATTGTAAGCATACCTAACACTTTACTAACTTACCGTACTAGCGCATGTAATTCTTTAATCAAAGACCATATACGTTCACACACAGGGCAATTCATTGAGAAAATAGGCAGTTGAACTTCGGCACGTTGTAGTTTTACGGTGTTCGATTGGCGTCACGTCAGTAAGTTCACAACGCTCTAGATGTAAGCAAAATACAATCCAATTTTAGGGAACTTCAATCAATAAAAATAGTTAATCAACCGAAACCTGTAGTAAGCCGTTAGCAATACCTTTAGATTGGTCCTAGCGAAGGTTAGGTGGCTTGCGGCTGATACCTAATGGCTGTGTCTCTTTTAATCCTGGGTGGTGCCATCCTAGATAACTACCCCACCCCACTTACGAATATCCCCCACATCCGAACATTCCGGAAATCCCGCATCGTCAACCACATCACCTTTTTCAAACTATCACAACATTTTCTATCCGCATCCAAACAGCGCCATTTTTTCAGAATATCTTATTTATTACACTATGAAGTAATATACCGAGTTTGAGCTCCAACAGGCACTTCATGATGTGGTAGATAACTGCACTATCAGCGAGGCTGCTCGTCAATGGGGTATCCTATATGCCACTCTATATTATCGGCTTTACGGCAGGCAAAGTAGAAATACTGCCTTTATCAATATGCAGCATTTATCCTAGGCCTAGGAGGATACTCTGGCTGCTTATATTTCTACCTAAGAGCAACTAGGCAGATCTGTTACCTATCAACAAGTTAAGGGACTAGCAGCACGTATGATAGGCGATAGTAAGTAACGACTAGGGAGGAGGTAGATGTGGCGATTCCTATGGCGAAACCTATCTATTCGAACAAGGCGATCTAGAGCAATAAATGCCTAGCGATAGAAACCCTATTCTCTAGAGGTTATCCGCGATTTCTTCTAACGTCTGGATAATATCCCTGCTATTAAGGATATCTATCCTTCTAACTGATGGAATATAGATAAAACCGGCATTATAGAGGGTAAAGGAGCTAATAGGCTGGTTCTAGGCACTACAGAATTACGGTAGATATAAAAGAAGCAGCCAGGATCCTGTTAATAGATATCTATAATTAAATATATTACTATACCCCACCCTATATACGACCCACCCCCATATCCGAACCATCCAAAATTACCGCATCTATCCCCTTCTATCAACATCACCACCTTTTTCAAACTATTACAATATTATCTATTTACATCTAAATAACGTTATCTTTTTAAAATATCTTTATTAACCTATTATAAAGCAATATACCAAATTTAAGCTTTAACAGGCCCTTTAAGATATGCTAAATAGGCAGAGCATCTAGACTGCTGCTTATATATAGGGTATACTATACTTAATACTTTAGTATTAATACTATAATAAGTAAAGTAGAAATACGGCTTTTATTTACAGACAGCACTTATCTTAAATCTAAGAGGATAATCTGGCTGCCTATATATCCCTTTAAGAATCCTTTAGTAGACCCTTTACCTATTAATAAGTAAAGGGACTAATAGAGCGTATAATAGGTAATAGGTAGTAACGTATAGGGAGGAAGTAGATACGCTAATTCCTATAGTAAAACCTATTAATTAGAACCAGGCGATCTAGAGTAATAGATACCTAGCGATAGGCAGCCTATTCTCTTAAGGTTATTTAAGATTTTTTCTATTATCTAGTCAGTATCCCTATTATCTAGGGAATCTATCTATCTAACTGATAGAATATAAATAAAACTGGTATAATAGAGGGTAAGGAAGCTAATAAGCTAGTTCTAGGTTCTTTAGTATTATAATATATCTAAAAAAAGCAGCTAGGATTCTAGGTATAGGTATCTATTATTAAGTGTGTAGCTGCTAATAGGAGGTCCTTATGCCTACTGGTTATATATAAGGGTAAGTTAGTCTAGGCCTAGTGGTTCTTATCTAACCTATCTAGATATAAAGGATAGCACTTTATATATATAGATAATAGCTAGATAACTAAAAAAACTGCCTTTAAATAGTTAAAGAAGGTCTTTATCTTAGGCACTATACCTAGTAAGCTAGAGGCAGCCAGACTGCTAGTTTTTAATAGGTATTAAAGCTATATATCTATTAACTTTATATAAGAATACTAGCAGTATTATATCTATCTGCTATTTCTACTGCTACACTCCTCTGCTATCCTCTAACCTCTAGATATAGCTGTTTTTAGCCTATTAAAGCAGGCCTATTATAAGGAGGTTAGATATCTAGATGACTAAATAACAGATTTAACTATAGCTAGAAAAAGGGTATTTCTAGAGTGTTATTTTAAGGCCTATAAGGCATCTATTACTATCTAGAATATTAAAAGTGGCTAGAAGGCAGCTGGGTTATAGCCAGTTACTATAAGGCAGCCTCTATCTAACCCCTTAGTAACCAAGGCCTAGCAGACCATCTAGACCAGCCAGCAGACCAGCCAGCCTAGTAGCTAACAGTAGGATAAAGCTGTATCTATCGTCCTATAGTTAACCCCTTATCGGTCTGCCGATCTATAGCATTAACTATACCAGTTAACCTAGCTGGCTAAGGATAGGTTAGATACCTATACTATTTGTCACCTGACTAGAAAGGTATAAAAGGGGTATAATAAGGAGGCATCTAGAAGGGCACTTCTAGAAAGGTAAGTTAACGCGTTAAAGGCCTAGTTAGAAGACCAGCAGTCACATAAAAGGAAAAAGGTCCCTTTATCGCCTAACAGCACTTTCGCCACTATAAAGTATATACAGCAGGCGCAAAATACGGATGCCGGTCAAACAGATAGTCTGGATGAATCCAGCGCATCCGAATTATCCAGCAAGGCTGAAAGTTGTATATAGGTGGGCGGCAAGCCCGAGGAATAAGTGGTGATAGTGGTGGTGATGGTGGTGGTGATAGTGGTTCACATATAGGGCTGGTTCGTATATAGGGTGGGGTATAGTAATGCCACTAGGACCTCCTTAGATCCCCTGGTTATATATAAGGGAAAATCAGTCTAGGCCTAGTGGTTTCCAGAAACC
>MU843897.1:0-15698 GCA_030867255.1 Colletotrichum somersetense | reverse complement strand
AAGGCTATTTAGTTATCTAGTTTCTATAGGTTAAGTTACTAGTAGTATAACCAGTAGCCTAATATAGGTTTCTAGTAGGCCTATAATTTCTAGATATTTCTTTTTTAATAAAAGTTAGGTTACTTTAACTGTTTTTATATATCTAGATAATAAAGCTTTTAAAAGGCTATTTCTACTTAGTGCTAAATAAGTCCTTATTACAGTATTACCTTTTAAGTTAGGTTATTAGGGAGGGATTTTTTAAGGTATATCTAGTACCTGCTTTATTATATTTCTTTCTAATATAACTAGGTTTCTTAACGACTAAAAGGTTTATAAGTTAAAGTATAATAATAAGATATTTAATACTTTTATATAGAGTTATATAAAAAGTAATAAATATTTCCTTACGACTCTAATAATTTTTTTTACTATTTAGATAGTAGTTTTTAGCTAAAAAGAATTAACTACTTAACTGTTATCTAGATAAAAATCTTATTACTAGTTTCTTATTCTATAGAGTAGCCGGTTACTATTAAACTCTATAGATATAAGGGTATATATATCGTTATAAAGGCTTTATAGTAGAAAACAGGTAACTTTATAATTTAGATTTTACTAAAGCTATATATATAATTACTATATATTAGTAAACTAGCCTAGTTATACTAGCCTTATTATATTATCTTTATAATTTTAAAAATCTTATTAAGGTAAAGGTATATCTTTACTATAAGTTAGTAAAAAAAAGAAAATTATAGTAAGGTATAAATTAAAGTGGTTATACTACTACTTAATATAGTCTTTCTAGCAGCCGTTTTAGATCTAATAGGACTTACTAGACTATAATAGTAATATAAAAGGATGTAGTATAAAAGTAAAATGTAACAGTAGAGCAGTAAAATAAGATAAGTAATAATAAGGAGCTAAATAATTAACACAGGATAAAAGATAGATATATATATAGATAGTCTCTTAAGGTTAACTCCCCTAGTGAGAGGTATTATATAATAGACTATATACTCTATAGGTATATAAATAGATATATACCTATAGAGTTATCTACTGTCTCTATTATCTATCTACAGTATATAACACTTATCCTGTAATATCTATAATCTTAACTAGCTTATCTTTTACTTTTTTCTTAAGTCTTTAGTAGAATATAAAGATAAAAGATTTATTTATAATATTAAGTCTAGCTGTAAGCCTATAGAATTTAGCAGTATAAATAAAAGCTACCTACTTCTATTTTAGGTAAGCTAGTTTTTATTCTACCTAACGTTTTTTATTAGTATCTTAAAATAAAGAAAGTAAGGCTTTCTTAAAACCTTTATAATTATAAAAGATTTCTTAGGTTTTATTTTTTAGTATATCCTATTTATTAGTTATATAGTCAGTAAGATAAGGTTTAAATAATACTAGTGTTTTTCCTTTAAAGAATAATATAGTATAAATAACTTTCTTTAGTTTATTATAGAAACTTATATTATAAAAGCGCTAGTAGGCCTACACCTAGGTAAGGAATCCTTTAAGTTAGCTAGGTGTTTTATTAAACCCTTAAGGGCTGTTAAGCTTAAGTTTATTATATATTTTAATAGGAGTTTTAATAATATTAGTAGCACCTTAAAAGGTCTTAATTATTTCTTCTAGTTCTTATATTTTAGTAGGGTTAGGTCTTATCCTAATAGCGTTTTCTAGCTGCTCTAGCTTAGTAGCGTTACTATTAACTATATTAATAAGTTATTAGTTATACCTATTATTTCTCTTAATAACCTTCTATATTATAAGGTACTAATTTTCTATAAGAATAGCTTTACTATCCTTATTAAAGCTAAAGGTTAGCAGGATAGATCTGTTATTAATTTCTATAGCGTCCTCTAGTTCTTATTCTAGGTTCCTTCTAGGGGCTACCAGGGCTTTCCCCTTGCCTTTAGGGCTAGAACCTTAGGAAGTAAGGGTTACCTTTAGGGCAGACATCTTATTATACTGTTAGGTAAGTATTAAGGTTAACTTACTTAATAGAAGTAATTAAAGTGTTATAGTCAGATATCTAACAGTAGGGTTTTTACTAATAGTATAGCTAAAGTTACTACTTAGTAAGAGTAATACTAGCTTATTAGTCTGTTAATTATTTAGTAATTAGTTAGGTAGTTAATAGGTATAAAAAAAAGCTTATATAGCTTTTTATTAATAAATTACTAAGTTAGATACTAAAAGGTGTTTAGAGAATATATTATAAGTTAATTACTTAAGAGCTATAGAAGTCTGTCCTTAAGTATATTTAAGTCTATCCTATATATAAGTCTTAATATTATCTTTTAGACTTATAATTATTAATCCTGTTAGTTCTAATTATTCTATATACCCTATTAAGCGCTTAGTAGGCACTACTGATTGCTTAGTAGGTCTAGGTAATCGCTTAGTAGGTCCTATAGAGTAATCACCTTATCTTATTACTATATAACTTGTCTATAGTTCTTCCGTTCTAAGGAGTTATCCTTCCGTTATTTATATAAAGGTTATAGTGCCTGCTGGTCTGTCTTGCTAGGTAGGGCATCTATTATAGGTCGTAACAAGATAATAAGATATATATATAGAATAGACTTAGACGCACTTAAGGACAGACTTCTATAGCTTTTTAACAGTTAACTTATAATACTACTTATAATACCTTTTAGTATCTACTTTAGTATTTACTTTAATAATATAGCTATATAAGCTACTTTATAACTATTAACTACTAAACTAATTAATAATTAATAATTAACTAATAGACTAGTAAGCTAATAATACTATTATTATAGTTAGTAATCTAAAAGTAGGGTTTCTACTAATAGTATAGCTAAGATTAATAATTAATAACAGTAATATTAGCTTACTAGTCTATTAATTACTTAGTAATCAGTTAGGTAGTTAATAGATATAAAAGAAGCTTCTATAGCTTCTTGTTAATAAATTACTAAGTTAGATACTAAAAGGTGTTTAGAGAATATATTATAAGTTAATTACTAAAAAGCTATAGAAGTCTATTCTTAAGTATAGCTAAGTTTATCTTATATATAAGTCTTTTTTTAAGACGTTATTTAGTAAATTATATATAATATCTTAAAAGTTATATACGTTTTCTTTATAGTTATATACGTTTTACTAAAACGTATATTTAAACTGCCTTATATAATTTTTATATAACTTATTATAAGATAATAGCTAGAAGCACTTAACTAGGTAGGGCTTAATAGTAGGTATTAGTGTATTGTAAGACTTAAGCTTGCTGACTATTAACTAGTAAGCTCCTGTTACTAGTAAAACTCTGCAGTAGGGCGGACTCACCGGAAGCTTAGCGACTAATTACTAAGCCTATAGTTATAAGTATAATTCTATTACACTTATACTATAGTTTTTCTATTAATAAATCTTGTTATTATTTTAGTATTCTAGCTAATATAACTTACTTTTATTATTTTTTAGTAAACGCTAGCTATATATAAAATAAAAACTTAAAAAACTACTGTTAGCTTTATATAAAAGTAAATTTTTTTTATAACAGACTTATTATTACCTCTACTTATAGGTTTCTTTTTAATAAGGTATAATTTATATTATATTAGTAACTTAGTTATAGTAAAAAATAAAATAGTTAAAAAAAAGCCTTAAAAATTTAAAAAATTAAGTAGGTAAAAAGTTACTTAATCTTTATTAATCTATAACCTAGTTATATACTTAATTAGCTGCTTTATAAAAAGAAATAGCTTTTACTACTTATTACTTATTTTTTATTTACTTTACTAATTAAAAGGTTTATAATAAGTAATAACAGGCTTTTATTTAAGGCCTTTAGTAGTTAGATAAAAAAGATAGTATTTCTATAGTTTTAAATAATTATAAGTTTAAAGAAACTGGTAACTACTAGTCTATAGGTGTTCTAGATAATATTAATTAGTTATTTTTTAAGGTTAGTAATAATCTTATAAATCTAGGTCTTTTAGTTAAGTTTTCTAGTTTTAGTAGTAGTTTTTAGTTAGCAGCTTGTATTTCTAGATAAATAAATAGGTTTTTATCTTATAGTTTATTTATCTTATTAGGTTAAAAAAAGATTAAAGTTATATTTACTGTCTTTTTTATATTAGTAGCTTAGATAATACTAGTTTCCTTTATTTTTATTTATAATATATATATTTTAATACTTATTATCTTTTTAATATAATAATAATATTAGTCTTTATTTCCTATATATTATTCTATAAGGTATAGTTTCTCTACTCTACTAAATAGTATATATTAATATTAATATTTATTATCTCTAGTTTAATATAGTTAATAACTTATTTAACTTTATATCTAGGTTTATTAGCGTCTATTATAATATAGTGTTACAGGAGGTCCTGTACAGCCTCTGTGGCTAGGGCAACAGTGGCTGGTGGCTGCAGTACTTATACTAACGCTATTACTAAGCGCTCTTCTCTATATTTATCTAGAGACTAGCTACTATAGTTACTTTTAGCCTAAGTTAAGTACTTCTTACTATAAAGGGTTAACCTTACGCTTCTTATAATAGTTATAAGCCTAGCTCTATATAAAACCCTTTTTTAGGTAAAGAAATATAAAAGTATTTTTATTATTTACTTTTAACTAAAGTAACTACCTACTAATAGTATCTATAGTTACTTAACCTAGCGTACCTAATAATAGGCAGCACCTTAATATATAAGCAGATTAGCCTATATAGTATATTGCCTTTTAAGTATATATAAAGACTACCTATATCTAGAAGCTTATTAATCTAGACGGTAAAAACGTCTTTAAGGATAATATATACCTACTTAAAAGACTAGACTCCTTTAAACTTATTACTAAATATATAGTTAAGCTTAAGGCTGCTTACTATAAGTAACTTATAAAGTAGTAAAAAGAAAACCTAACTGTAGATAATAATTATAAGACTTTATCTATTAAAAAGTAACTCTAAGCAGAACTAACTAAAATATCTAAGCTTAAAAAGCCTAATCTTATAAAGTTTAATAATATTAAAGATAACTATAAGTAACTAGTAAGAGATTACACTAGTTAAAGCTAAACTAAAATAATAGTCCTAACTAGTTATTAATTTATAAAAGCGTTTATCTTTTATATAGTTAAGCTATAAAAGCTTTTAAATATATAAATAAAGCAGCTTTATAAGAATAATATAACTATTTAGATACTTATATATATTTTATAGTAAAACCTAATACCTTTTATCTCTATAATAACTTTAGTAGTTTATAAAAAGTATAATAACGTCTTTTTAAAAGCGTCTTAAGGTAATATAGCCCTAATAACCTAGTATATAGACTAGCACTAGGCTTATAGCTATACTTATATATATAATATACCTTACTTTTCTCTATTAGCTTCTTTATTTCCTACTAGGCTGCTTTTATAAATAGGTTATATAGTATAGTTAGGAGGTTAAAAAGCTTTTTCTAGGTGTTTAAGGCTTTTAAAAGGTCGTTAGCTATTATTACTACTACTTTAGTAGTTACTTTACAGCTAACTTAGTTATATTATACTGCTATATATAGCACTTTATAAAGTGTATAGTATATAAGATTATCCTTTTAGTCTGCCTCTTAATTAGGGAGGTAGGTCTAGATAAAGTCTATATTAAAACGCTATTTAAGATCGCTTTTATTATCTTTAGTACGTCTAGTAGAGCTATATAAGGTAGTAAAAAGCTGCTTAAGTTTTAATAGACGCCTATTTTACCTTATAGGCAGTCTATAGTCTTTTGTTTTCTCTTTCTGCTTTTAATCTAGCAGCGCTAAGGTCTCTAATATTACCTTTAGTCTACTTAGCCTATTTAAACTTAGGTCTAAGTGCTTAGCACTAGTCTTACTGTTAGATATAGTCTCTAGGTTAACAGTCTTTACGACTATAGCAGTCTTTATACTCCTAGTCTCTACCCTAGTAACGTCTTTTCTTATAGCCTCTAGTATGCTTTTAGGGTTAGGAGTTAGCTTAAGGGTTATTAGTCTTATACTCTTATAAGCTGTCTTAAGTGTTAAAACGTCTTTTAATATAAGGACTAAGGACTAGGTTTTAACTGGTTATTTAAGCTGTTTAGTATACTTAAGAAGCTTATTCTCTTTAGTATTAAAAGCTTTAAGTAGCTTTAGAACTATACTTATTATACTTATAGGTTTCTAAATATCCTCTATAATAGAGCTAGCTATAGTAATAAGCAGGGCTTTTATTTTATCTTCCTTTAAGTAAAATTTTAATTTATTAAAGGTAATATTATATATAATTATAACCTAGTTAAGTATAAAGATCTAGATTTTATATAAGTTATAAGTATTAGCTATATACCTAATAAGGTATCTAATATACCTATATAAAAACAGTTTAAAGTGTTAGTATTTTATTTTTCTCTTTTTATCTTTTAAAAGTAAGTAAGCTTTATAACTATAAGTATAAATACCTCCCTAGTATAGATATAGGTCTTAAGTTATCTTATAGACGTATTTAGGTACCTATTATCTAAAGTGTTACTAATATTATTCTTTTTTAACCTAGCTAAGTAATTTCTATACTATATCTTAGTATAAGTAGATATTATAAATAAAAATACTAGTAAAAGCGTATTTATCCTATAGTCTTTCTAGTAGTCTTACTATAGCTTTTATTTTTATACCTTATAGTATAATCTTAAGTCTTATATACTTTATACCTCTTATAGGTTTATTTATATATACTAGTAAAAGCTTAAGGTTAATACTAGTGTCTATTATTTACTGTTTAAAGGCAGTTTTACTTTTTATACTAATAACTACTTTTTTATTATCTATTTATATCTTATAGATTACTAGGCTGTATTAACGTTATACCTAGATTTTAAAGGTATAAATAACCTTAAAGACCCTATTTACTATCTTATTTCTAAAAAGAAAGCTAAAAAGTCTTATAAAATACTTATCTTTAATAATAAGTAGCTAGAAATAGCCTCTAAATAAGGCTAGAAAATTAAATAGGTTTTAAAAAATCTAATAATATAGTCTTATTACTTAGTCTTCTAAGGGCGTCTTAGAAATAACCTTTTATATATATATTACAGTATAGTGCTTATATTAGACCCTTAAAGGGCCTTTAATCTTTACCCCCTAAGCGCTATAGACTAAGTGTTAAAAGGCTTTAAGGCTAAAGTAGCCTGCTTAAAGGTACTAGAGGTTAGTATTATTATTCCTTATTACTAAAGCCTTCTAATAATTAGGCTTTTAATATAGTAATATATTAAACTAGGTTATTATTATAAGGCCTATAGAGCTTATTTATATTAGTAGGCAGATAGGAAAGTAAAAAGAAATAGGCTTATATTTAAGAAAAGTAAGATTTTTTTTTCTAACCAGTTAGGTAATTACTATACTACTTAAAAGCTTACTATAGTATAAGGTAGTATTTAGTCTATAATACTAGACACTACTTTCTATAAGGTAAACCTTAAATATAATATTAATATAAAAGCCTTTAATAATAGTAACGTTTTTTAACTTAAGATCTTTAGTATTATAGTTTTTTTTTTATAAAAGGTATTCTTAATATCTTTTATACTTATACCTAAAATATAAATATAAATAGTACTAGCTTTAATAAATTTTCCTTTAGTGTAAGGCTTATAAGATCTTTTAATAAGGAGTTCCTTATTATTTATAAAGTAGTAACTACTATAGCTATTATATACTATACTATTTAATAATATATAAGGTTATCTAAAAGGTATAAAGAATATAGTAGAGAATCTAAAAGAGCTTATATCTTTTTTTACTTAACTATAGATAGTTACTATAATAACCTAACTAGAATACTTTATAGTAAGGTCTTATACCTATAAAAAGCTTTATTATCTATATCTTTTACAGCCTTACCTATTTAAGCGGCTACAGTTAGTATTACTTATAAGCTAGCTAAGTTCCTAATACTTTTCCTAAAGGTAGTTAAAAGCTAAAGATATAACTTAATCCTTAATATATATAGCTTCCTTATTAGTAAGCTTTTTTATATAGATTAATTTTCCTATAAGCGTTTTCTAGACCTTACTATACTTATATAAATACTAATAGTGCTTTACCCTATATAGACACTCCTTTTTAGTTATATTTCTATTTTCTAGTTTATTTAAGTGGCTATTAAGGGCTATAAAGAGGCTAGGACCCTTACTGTTACCCCTAAAAAGTGTATCCTCCTAATAAAACACTCTAAATATCCTTCTATATTTATCTAGAGATAAGATTAGGCAGTTAAGACTTTTATCTCTAATTAGCTTATTTAGGTTTTAAGCGGCCTATATTAAAGTAAGCCTGGTTCTAACAGCTTTTAGAAAGCTTTTTACTGCTAGGACTCTTTAGACCTTAGGTATATTATATATATAAACACAGCTGTAAGCCTAATACTAGTCTATATACTAGGTTATTAAAGCTATATTACCTTAAGATACTTTTAAAAGGATGTTATTATACTTTTTATAGACTACTAAAGTTGTTATAGAGGCTAAAGGTGCTAGGTTTTACTATAAAATATATATAAGTGCCTATATAGTCGTCTTATTTTTATAAAGCTGCTTTATTTAGGTATTTAAAAGTTTCTATAGGTTAACTATATAAAAGATAAACGCTTTTATAAATTAATAACTAGCTAAAACTGTTATTTTAGTCTAGCTCTAACTAGTATAATCTCTAACTAGTTATTTATAATTATCTTTAATATTATTAAACTTTATAAAAGCAGGCTTCTTAAGTATAAATACTTCTATAAGTTACTTTTTAGGCGTTAAAGGTATAAGGTTAACGTCTATATATAGGTTTTCCTTCTGCTACTTTATAAGACGCTTATAGTAATCAGCTTTAAGTTTAACTATATATTTAGTAATAAGTTTAAAAGAGTCTAGTCCTTTAAAAGGGTATATATTATCTTTAGAAATATCCTTCCTATCTAGATCTATAAGCTTCTAGATATAGGCTGTCTTTATATATACTTAAAGAGTAATATACTATATAGGCTAGTCTGCTTATATATTAAGGTGCTGCCTATCGTTAAGCACACTAGGTTAGGTAACTATAGATATTATTAATAGCTAGTCGCTTTAGTTAAAAGTAAATAGTAAAAACACTTTTATACTCTTTTACCTAAAAAAAGGTCTTATATAAAGCTAAGCTTATAACTATTATAGGTAAGAAGCATAAGGTCAACCTTTTATAGTAAGAAGTACTTAACTCTAGCTAAAAGTAACTGTAGTAGCTAGTCTCTAGATAAATATAAAGAAGAGCGCTTAGTAATAGCGTTAGTATAAGGACTGCGGCTACCAGCCACTGTTACCCCAGCCACAGAGGCTGTATAGGACCTCCTGTAATAACACTTTTTAAAGGATTAATCTAGTAAAAGGCCTTAAGATAGCTAATAGTAATAACCTTAATAACTAAAGTAGAGCTTCTTTACTTATAGGAAATAGTAAAGAAAGTTATAGCGCTATAAAGACTTTTTTATAAGCTGGCCTTTAACTCTAAACAGCTTTATACTGTCTTTTATAATAATAACTAGATAATTAGACTAGTTATAGTAACTAATAAAAAGATTATAACCTACCTCTATTATATAGATATTTAAAATATATAGCTCTACTAGAAATATACTACTAGCTGTCTAGAAATAGAGTATATAGCTATAAAAAAATACTAGCAGACAGTCTAATAAAGAATCTCTTATAAAAAAAGTTTCTAGACTTTAAAGTATATCTTAACTTAACTAATATATATAAAATAATTATAAAAAAGCTTTAAAATAGTAAAAAAAAAAAAAAATTAATTTAAGCCTATAGCCCAGCCTATCTAGATATATATAAAACTAATTCCTATCTTAAAAAGCGACTATAACTCTAGCCTATAGGCTATTAAGAAGACCTATAACCTTATAAGGCCTTTAAAGAAAAGATTTTACCTTATAGGGTTTTTAAAAACAAAAAACACCTAAAAGCAGTATATAGTAAAAGTTAATTACTAGTAGTAATAAAAAACTATAATCTCCTACTTAATAAAGTTAAAGATTATATAGCCTTAATAACTAGAAAAATAAGGTATACTAAAGTATTACTATTACCTTCTAGCTAAAAAGGACCTAGGCTTAGGTTTAAAAAAGATTAAAGACCTTTAGAAATAACACCTTAAAAGTCCTCTTCTTTCTCCTCCTTATTACCTTTTTTACTAGCCTTATAGAAAGCCTTATAGATATTACTATAGGTATAACTTAGCTTCTAAAGATAATAATTAATTAAGATCTAATATACTAACATATTAGGACTAAACTTATAAAAGTAAATGCCTTTTTACCTTAAGTAAAAAAGGCTAAAAGCTTTAAAATAAATCCTATAGCTAACTTAGGTGCCTTCTTATAAGTATAGCTATTAGTAATATACTTAAAGTACTTACCTTTAAAATAGACAGCCTTTTTTATAGTAGTAAAGTGTATATAGTATACTTTAATATTTTTACTTAAGATTATAGAGTAAAAGTAAGCAGTATATAGGAGGGGATTTAAAAGCTTTAAGCTTTTTACCTACTTTTTTATCTACCGCTTTAGCCTTACCCTTACTTTTACCTTTAGGTATAAGTATAAATAAAGCTAAACCGGCCTTTTTAAGCTTAGCTAGGGTCTTAGCTGCTAGTAAGGGTATAATCTATAGATTAACCTTTTTTTTTATAGGTAAAATAAATAAGTTAGTAATATAAATCTAAAAATACTTAAAGGTTTATAATAACTTACTAAAGGCAGTAGTAATAGCAGCCTTAATAGTAGTAGTAATCTTAGCCTTCTATATAGCCTTTACCTTAGTAGCTATTTATATAGCTACCTTAGCTTAGGCTATACGCTTAGCTTTAAGATTATATAGAGCTTTACCTAAAACTAAAGAGGAAGGGTAAAAGTTACCTTTATAAAAGGCTTCCCTATTACCTTCCTTTATAATAAGCTTATTTACCTCCTTAAAGGTAGCTTAGGCGGTATAGGCGGTGCAGTTAGTAGCGTATATAGCGGCAGTACAGGCGGCAACAGCCTTCTTCTTAAAGGGCGCTATAGTATATATATATATATATATATATATATTTATATACTATTTATAATAGGTTATTAGCTATAAAATTAATTATATATAGGTTAAACTTATTTAAAGACTTATAAAAATAATTCTTATAAGGGTTAATAAAAAGGAAGAAAAATTAAAATAAGTAGGTAGCCTAAAGGAATATTTTAACCTAGTGTGGCCGCTTTTAGGTAACGGCCTACAGCGTCTTCTTAATTTTTAAAAAAAGCTTTTTTCTTAAAATAACGCTCCTATAAATAATAATAACGGCTATAAACGACGCTATTATAAGTATAAAATTAATTATAGAGGGAATAAAACCACTATTATTAATTAAACTAGAATAACTACTAGTTATTTCTTTTATCTATAAGTATAAACGCCTTTTTTAAAGGCCTTTTTTTTATTAACTATCTATATAAGGTAATTTTATATAGTCTAGTTATAAATATCTTTATAACTAGGGGGGGTGTATTACAAGAGGTCCTGTACAGCCTCTGTGGCTAGGGCAACAGTAGCTAGTGGCCGTAGTACTTATACTAACGCTATTACTAAGCGCTCTTCTCTATATTTATCTAGAGACCGGCTACTACAGTTACTTTTAGCCTAAGTTAAGCACTTCTCACTATAAAGGGTTAACCTTACGCTCCTTACCTATAATATATAGTCTTTAGTAGTTATTTCTTATAATCCTAGTTTAAATAGTACTATATAAAATACTAGGTATATTTATATTATACTAGGTCAGTCTAGTAAATAGTAAATTTTAAAGACTCTCTTAAGAATTTTAAAAGGTCTAAGTTTCTTATAGTTAAGTTTATTACTGGTTTATTTAGTTTAAATATTTTATTAGTAGAAAAAAATATTATTTTCTTTTTTTAAAAGTTAGTCTTTTAACTTTTACTTATTTAATATATTTCTATATTTATTACCTAACGGATTTAAGATCTTAGTTAGTTTTCTTATAGATTTCCTATAGTTTCTTAATATCTATTATAGCTTTTAAAGCGTAAGGCCTTATTTAGAGTTTATTATATATAGTAGATTAAGATTAATAGTTTAGAAAAAATAGTAAGTGTAATATATTTCCTCTAATAGCGCTATTATAGGTAAATTAGGCTAATATTAGTAGTTATACCTAGTTATTTAAGTTATAATTAATTTAATATTAAAACTACTATTTAAGTATCTAGTTAATCTATTTTATTTATCTATTAGTTTATAAGTAAAAATAGGTTTATAGCGTATAATTAGTTTTTAGTTATAATATAAAAGACTTTTAAAACTTAGATATAAATAGTATATTCTTAGTTAATATGTTTTTATAGTAAGCTATGTCTACTAATAATATATTTAAGAAATATTTATATAAGCTTTTTAATAGTACTTAATTCTTTATATAAAATAAAGTATATATTTATTAATAGTCAGTTTACTACTATAAGAATACTATTAAATAATACTTTTATAAGTAGTTTTTTTAACTTTACCAGTTTAGTAGTAAAGCTTAAAAAAATTAAGTTTTATATTTTTAATAGTCCTAATAGTACTTAGATATATCTCCATAGCTTATAGGCACTATTTTTACTTTTCTTATATAAATTAAAGTTATTAATTACTAAAGCTATTTCTACTTATATAACTTTTTAGTTATAATACTATTTTATTTACTTAAATATATTTATAACTCCTTAATATCTATATACTGTAGTATTATATATCTCATATATCTTATTAGCTGTTATTCTACTAGGTAAGCTAGTATTAATATATCTACTAATTATAATAGGTTTTTAGGCTAGTATAATATTACTACTGTTACTATATTAAAAGATAATATTTACTTCTTTTTATATTTAGACTTAATAGTCTGTTTTCTTACTAAAAGCGTTAGCTTTTCTATTTTTTATTTTTAAAATAGATAGGCTTAGAATTAAATTATAATAAGAATTTTAACTTTTACATTTAATTTTTATAAAAAACCTTAGATATAGTCAAACATTTAAGGGCTTTATATTAAGAATAAATAATAACTTTATATTTAGTTACTAATAGATAAAGTTTTTACTTTAAAAAGAGTAAATAATAGTTATTAATATTCTTTTATAAGTATAATAATTTAGTTTTAGTCTAGAAAATAATTTTAAGTATAAGCGTAAAGATATAGTCTTTTTTAATTAGTTTATTACTTTAGGTATCTATATATAGTAAAGTCTAAAGTATTAACTTCTATTTTAAACTTTTTATTTAGGTCTAGTATTAAAAAGACTAGTCCTAATATAATAAGCTTTTTAATTTTTTAAAAAGATCTTAGTATTTTAATATTTATAAGAACTTAGTGTTTTTTTCATTAAATTATTATATAGGCTATATAATATTACTAAATGTTTTAATAAACTTTTAATAAAAGTTAGTAAACTTAAAAAAGGTTAAATGTTTCAAGTATTTATTAAGATAAGCTAATTCTTAACTTTACTTATTTTTATATTTTATATTTAAAATTTACTTAGCGTAATAATCTAGTAAAGGTAATCTACTTTTTGTATATAAAATCTATCTTTCCTTAGTTAAATTAATAGTTTTACTTTTTAAGTTTATTAATTACTTAGTATATATATTTCTTATATTTCTTAAGATTCTAAGAAAGATTAAGATTTTATCTAAGTAATAAATAGTAAAGATATCTAGTTTCTTTTATAAGACGTAACTTATTTTTACCTTTAGACTACTGCTTCTCTTTTATAAAGTGTTAGAAGTAAGAGTTATTTTAACTCTTAATACTTCTACTTTACGTAAATTTCCTTTATTATAGGAAATATTAAGTTATAAGTAACTATATATATACAGTCTACTAAACCAGTGAATTAATATATATATTAATTATATAAGTAACCTAACTATATAATTAACTGAATATTCTAGAGGATTCTTTAAAGAAGTAAGATTAGCTTTAGTATTTCTTACTTTAGCTACCTAGGTTACTTATATTAAGTTAGGATTATTATCTTAATTTATAAGCAGCTTACGTTAGTATAGAATATTTTAGTAAGCTGTATACTACTATACAAAGGCTGGAATTCTTTCTGTTTAACGTTTATTTTCTTCTCTCTTTAAATAAGGAAGCAGGTAATATCTATAGTAATAATTTAACTACTATACTCTCCTTAATACTTATTTCCTTTATTATATTCTTATACTAATTCTACCTCTACCCCTTATATCTTATATTCTTACTTCTATAAGGTATACTATTATATTTCTCTTTTTATATCTGTAAGAGATATAATATAACTTATTATTTTAAAACTTAATAATATAATAAGTGTTTGTAATAGGCCTAATTATATATAAATCACTAATCTCTATTTACTTTTCTTCTTAATATATATAAAAGTATAGTTCTTTTAAATATAAAAATATAGTTAACTAGTTAGCTTTATATAAAATATTTTATAGTCTACTAATTATATATAGTAGGTAGCTACTTATTTAAATTTTATTATTAAGTCTTTAGCATTTAATATAAAGACATAGCTTTCTATCTTTTTAATATAAGGAAGATAAAGTATTTTACTAGTAGTTTAAATTGTTTAATATTATTTTTTACTAGGTTCTGTCTAGCTATTTCTTAAGTATTTCTTTTCTAGTTAGGTTAAGTATATAAATTAGTTTAAACCTTACTGTTTTTCTTTTAAACAGTTAGATCCTATAGACCTATAATCTTAACCTTAGGTAATACTATTTCTAGTTTTTAAGTAAAGAGCTTTATATATTATTAAGGATATTAATAATAGAGCGTTATAAATAAGTATAAAGACGTCGTCTTTATAAAGACGTTACCTTTTATCTACCTAATTAGGTAAAATAAATATTATTAGTATAAGTAAACTCTACTAGACCTAAAGAAGGTACCTTTATTTATTTATTTTTTTCTAATAAGGTTAATATAGCTAAGGTTAGTTTTATTTATACTATTTACTTATAGTATTTTTATTATATATTTTATAATATAAAAAGTATCTTACTTACCTTCTTACTATAGGTTATATCTTAGGAATATAACTAGTAGTTAAATTATAACCTCTTAGTTTTATCTAGCTAGTCTTTATTATCTTTTTTTTAAAAGCTATTATCCTAGCGTTAACTAGTTTTATAAAGCTAGTAATTCTAAAAGATAACGTAAGCTTATAGCTAAGCTTTTATTAAGCGCACTATAAGATATATAACCTTTTAGATTTTATAAACTATATTACTTTAGTATAAAGCTAATATTCTATTCTATTTACTATTTTCCTAAAGGAATAATAAAAACTTAACAGACTATTATTTTATAACTCTTTTTAAAATATAGCCTCTCTCTCTCTAATAAATAGTCTTAGTAATCTTTTTATCTTACTATAGAGCAGTTTAATAATACTTTTAACTTTATTTAATAGGCTATTAAGATTAATTAATAGCTAATAATTATACTTTTTTAATAATAAGAATATATTAATAAATAATAATAAGAATAAAGTCTTTAAGCTAGTTTACTACCTTATTTACTACCTTAATAATAATTCTCCTCTTAATATAAAGTATGTTTTTAAACTATAGGCTCTTACTTAATCTT